>SJYT01079204.1:0-32268 GCA_006410635.1 Cephalophus harveyi | reverse complement strand
GATATATACCATGGTATATATCCATTACACATATTCATGATATACTCCACTCCAGTACTCTTGCCTAGAAAATCCCAGGGACGGAGGAGCCTGGTAGGCTGCAGTCCATGGGGTCGCTAAGAGTCGGACATGACTGAGCGACTTCCCTTTCACTTTTCACTTTCATGCATTGGAGAAGGAAATGGCACCCCACTCCAGTGTTCTTGCCTGGAGAATCCCAGGGATGGGGGAGCCTGGTGAGCTGCTGTCTATGGGGTCACACAGAGTCGGACACGACTGAAGTGACTTAGCAGCTTAGCAGCATATACCAAACATATTATATACTAAAATATTTCATAATATATACTATAAGTATAATAATATATATACCATAATACACATACCATAAAATATATTATATATATATATAGTTTTTCAGCTGCTAAGTCATGTCAGACTCTTTGCGACATGCCAGACTTCCCTGTCCTTCACTATCTTCCAGATAATGCTAAGACTCATGCTCATTGAGTCAGTGATGCCATCCAAGCTTCTCATCCTCTGTTGGCCCTTTCTCCTCTTGCTCTCAATCTTTCCCAGAATCAAAGTCTTTTCCAATGAGTCAGCTCTTTGCTGATCTGAAGTGTTTCCATGAAACCAACCTTTTTTAGTTGAATACCCTTTTGTTAAACAGGTGCTATTATTACTCTTGAGAGGAAATCAATGGGTAGAATAAGCAAATGTGCAGACCCTGTATATATATATATATATACACACATATATATATAGGAACCAATAATATATATAATATATAATACATATTTTATATATAATATACATTTATATACATTATATAAAATATATATTTTTTGTATAATAAAATTGAAAAGACACTTGCTCCTTGGAAGAAAAGCTATGACAAACCTTGACAGCATATTAATAAGCAGAGACATCACTTTGCTGACAAAAGTTCATATAGTCAAAGCTATGGTTTTTTCAATAGTCATGTAAAGAAGCCTGAGCACTGAAGAACTGGTGCTTTTGAACTGTGGTGCTGGAGAAGACTCTTGAGAGCCCCTCGGACTGCAAGGAGACCAAACCAGTTGATCCTAAAGGAAATCAACCCTGAATATTCATTGGAAGGATTGATGCTAAAGTTGAAGCTACAATACTTTGGCCACCAATAATATATATAATATATAATATTGGTTCCTTTATATATATATATATATATATATATATATACAGGGTCTGCACATTTGCTTATTCTACCCATTGATTTCCCCTCAAGAGTAATAATAGCACCTGTTTAACAAAAGGGTATTCAACTAAAAAAGGTTGGTTTCATGGAAACACTTCAGATCCTTGCATAACTTCCTATCCTCTTTAATTTCATTAAACTTTCTTTGTGTTTAAATCTTGAATTGTTCAAAACATAGCATCATTTCTTACAGTTACTCTCAGAAACAAATTATAAATACAAGAGAATTTGATATTTTTAAACTAATCCCTCCAAATCAATGCCTTCCATGGAAATATTGCATTATCATAGGAAAACAAGGTTCGGAACAGAGCGGAAATGTACTCTCTTAAATATTTATTGTTGGAAACGTTGTGCTTCCCCAGGTGTGTTTTACGTGTGAATCATCATTTCTTACAGTTACTCTCAGAAACAAATTATAAATACAAGAGAATTTGATATTTTTAAACTAATCCCTCCAAATCAATGCCTTCCATGGAAATATTGCATTATCATAGGAAAACAAGGTTCGGAACAGAGCGGAAATGTACTCTCTTAAATATTTATTGTTGGAAACGTTGTGCTTCCCCAGGTGTGTTTTACGTGTGAACAAATGCGCTCACGTTTCCCACATAGCGGCTTGGGGTGGGCTTTCTCCCCAGGGCTTTATTTCAATACCATCCTGCCTCCCCTGCCCGCTCCCTGACCTTCCGTCCTCTTGGCAGGCACTGGCATCTGCAGGGCGGCCCCCAGCCCATTTTCCCCCCATTCCTAAATCAGCCTCAGGAGGTAACACCTGGTCAGATCTAAATTTAGAGCGTCTTGCTCCTCACGGGGTTGTTTTAAAGTTTACTTTTCACTCCTCATTAGAATAAAATACATAAAAGTGACGTAAGAGACAAATCTTTCCCAAGTGCACGCGAGAAAGGGCTTCTGGTCTCCATCTCCAGGAGACCCCTCCCGGCTTGTCCCCCACCTGCTGTCCAGGGAGAAGCTTGCAGCCAGGTGGGAGTCACAGAGACAGAGATTTGGTGGCCTTGGCCACTAGGATAATCTCCCTGTGGCCCCTGAGGTCTCCCGGTAACGTCCACGCCAAGTGGTCTGGTGACAAGTGGAAGCTCCGGACTCACTGCAGCTGCTGAGCTACCAGGAAATATGCCAGCTCAAGACAGAGAACACACAGAGGAGGGGAGAGGGGTGAGGCTGCCTTCCAGGACGTCCTCTGTGCCTGGCCCAAGTGTCTGACTGCTTGATGCTGTTGAGCAGGAAGCGGGGCTGAATCCCATGCCTTCCCGGCTCCCAGTGGCCAAGGGAACCAGCTGAGCAGGAGCAGGACATCTGACCTGCGTCTGCTGGACAGCTGGGGGACGTGGCAGAGGATGCCTGCTTCTGATCCAGTTCCCCTCTGAGTCCAGAAATAGGCGCACAGTGAGGAAGTCACACGATTCCAGATGGCAAGCATCCCAGAAACACAGGTGCCCACTTGCTGTGGACATGCACGCACAGTAACAGAGCAAGCCCCAGTCAGGCCACAGGAATCTGGCTTTGGGAGAGCCTCGATTCTCCAAAGGTGGAGGGATGCCAGGAATGGGAGAAACTTCTCATTGTCCTAAGGAGAACCCCAAAGGGGTAGCTGCTTGGGTTTGGATACTTGCATTTGAAGGGATGGAGTATGAGAAACGACTCCCTCACCACCCCTCAATCTCCACCCCCTGCCCTGATCAGTTAGGAAGATGAGTGTAAGGCTTTCTGCAAGGAGATGGGGGTCTTTTGTCCCAGCTTATTCAACCCACAAAGAGCCAACACACATCCAAAGAACACTACCCCTTCCACCCTGTGTAGGGAGGGAGGGAAGGTCCTGAGGTGGGGGGCAAGTGGTCCAGACCAGAGAGGCTCTGTCCTCGGGGTGGGAGATGCTCATGGCACAGGAGAGATGAGCCTGACTCAGAAGGATAGCCTGGAGCTGTGGCAAGGACAGAGCTGCATGGCTGGGGTCCTTTCCTGAGCCTGTCAGTGCAGACATGCCCGGAGAATTTAAAATAGAGGGATGGCTCTCCCCACGCCTCTGCTCCAGGATCCTAAGACACTTTGCTTCTTGCAGCTCTGGGGTTGTTTTCTCTCAGCTGGGATGTTCTTAGTCCCACTGTTCACAGGAGACTTCAACCAGGGCATCACCCGGATGAGCAGAGAGCAGAGGACAAAGTTCCTGAGCAAGGCCGGCAGTTGGAGATGGAGCTGGTCAGAGCTTCGATGGTGCCCAGCGGAGATGACACAGCAGTGGTCTTTCAGCTGTCCTCGGGTGGAAGGAGAAGTCCTCCTTTCCTCCACCCCTCCCCTTTTTTTTACCACAAATATTTATTGAGCACCTAATACATGCCAGGGGAGAAGGCAATGGCACCCCATTCCAACACTCTTGCCTGGAAAATCCCATGGGTGGAGGAGACTGGTGGGCTGCAGTCCATGGGATTGCTAAGAGTCGGACACGACTGAGCGACTTCAGTTTCACTTTTCCCTTTCATGCATTGGAGAAGGAAATGGCAACCTACTCCATGGTTCTTGCCTGGAGAATCCCAGGGACAGGGGAGCCTGGTGAGCTGCCATCTATGGGGTCGCACAGAGTCTGACACGACTGAAGTGACTTAGCAGCAGCAGTAGCAGCAGCAATACATGCCAGGTGGGCACTCAAATTATGATCAAAAAGCAAATCCTTGCCCCTGTGGAACTCAGATTCTGATAGGAGAAGACAGGTCACAAATCAAAGAAATAAATGTGTGTTAGACTCTCAGAGAGTGTTAAATAAAGAAAAATGAAATAAGTCAAGGGATGGAGGGAGAGGGAGGAACCTACTGTGGGCAGCTTCCCTACTGAGGGACATCAGAGGCTTTGGTCAGTTCACGTGGTGCCCATCTTCCCATCCTGGTGTGGGACAGCTGATTCTTCTTCCGGGCGGGTAACTCCATACCTCCCTTACTCACTGGATGTGACTCAGGGGACTTGAGTGGCAGCCCAAGGTGACTGCCGTGGTCTGACCCAACATCCAGGGCTCCTCTCTACAGAGAGAAGAGGAAGAGGGAATTGTGAGGGGTGACACGGCTGTCCCGAAGAAACCCACTGTCTCCAGACCTCACTGCCTGCAGGGAGCCGATCCTGCAGCCTGCCTGCCCCTTGCTGTTCCCACAACCCCGGCAGCATCTCAGAGGGGCTCAGCATCCAGCTAGGTACCTCCATCCCCTCGTTGCCCCGCTCTGTCTCTGCTCACCAGCTCCCTTCTTTGGGCAAGCATCTGGCTTCTGCATCCTGGCCCCACCAACCCCAAACCTGAGTGCACAGATGTCCTTCAGCAGTGACACTGGCATTCAGCAGGAAGCCCAGGAGACTGGACGCTCCCCAAACACCAGACACAGAGTTTAAAAATATCCTCTTGGCACTGCTGCCCGATCCCTACTGAGATGATTCCCCTTGGTCTTTCATGCTTTTATATTCTGGAAGCATTAGATACCATTTTCACAATGCACGCTAGAGCCATTAGCATGATATTTCACCAAAGACAGGCACATTTATAGTGACTGCAAAGGATTTTTTAAGACCAAAGAGTGAAGCCTGGAGAGACTTGAAAAACACAGATGGGCAGAGGAAGTGGATTTTTTGCATCTGGGTATGTAACAGAGTGGGGCGCCGAGAGAGGGGAGTGGGTCAGGAAGGGGAAATGGGCTTGCAGGGAACAGAGATTACAGCAGCTCAGAAATCTGGGAGGGGAACCCACCAAGCACCTGGGCTGTCGATATGCAGAGAGCAACACGTGGAAGGGCAGCCCTCCTCAGCCCATCCCAGGAAATCAGCCCACAGTCTCCCCTGTGAGTTGACAGAGGAAACGCTTAGTGAGACAGGCCTGTTGTTTCACTGTCTTTCACTGGGCCATTTGGGTTCTTCCCATAAATGCCCAGGCCTGATGCTTAAGGAAACTGCAACCGAACCTGACCTTCACTTTCTAGCTTGAGAAAGAACATTTGGAGGAGAAATCACATGATACCCACGAGTTCCTGAGTGGTATACAGAAGTTCCAGACATACAGCTGGCATATCTATTCGAATTCCACGATGATAGTTTTATTGACTCTGATTATTTCTTTGGTATTTCCATGAGATTCAAAAGCAATTCATCTCCTTTAACCAGAATGATGCCTGCATTTCAGTTCAGTCCTCTTTTGTTCAATGCTTCTTTTGATCTGCTGGCTTGGAGCCTGGGAGAGATGCAAAGATGGAGAAGGTTCAGCAACACTAGAACCTGAGTCCCCAACAAAGCTCAGGAGACTTAGCTACAGGGCGGGAGGGTGTGGACCCAGGCACAGTTCACGCAGTGGCTCTATGTACCTCCGGTACCATTTGGAGCTCCTTGGAAGTCACACGACTGTGCTAACAGTGCGGGTATGAATTGTGGTCTCCACTTCATCTGCATCTGCAGTGGGCGTGGTCTCCTCCCATCCTCTGCCATCACCAGTTTACCTGATTCCAGATTATAGTCTCAGGCCTTCTAGCCCTTCCACGGCCTCACCCCATTTTTGAAGGTTACCAAGAGTCTTGGGGCAGACTGAGAAAGAATCATGAATTCCGTCCACTTCCTGCTGCTGCCGTGAAATGCCACCTACATGCCCTTCTCTTTTCCTTTGGTCTGTGGGGAAGACCAAAGTGGTGCTGGACAAGACTCTTGAGAGTCCCTTGGACTGCAAGGAGATCCAGCCAGTCAATCCTGGGAGTCAGTCCTGAATATTCATTGAAAGGACTGATGCTGAAGCTGAAACTCCAATACTTTGGCCACCTGATGCAAAGAACTGATTTCCATCCACTTCCTGCTGCTGCCGTGAAATGCCACCTACATGCCCTTCTCTTTTCCTTTGGTCTGTGGGGAAGACCAAAGTGGTGCTGGACAAGACTCTTGAGAGTCCCTTGGACTGCAAGGAGATCCAGCCAGTCAATCCTGGGAGTCAGTCCTGAATATTCATTGAAAGGACTGATGCTGAAGCTGAAACTCCAATACTTTGGCCACCTGATGCAAAGAACTGATACACTGGAAAAGACCCTGATGATGGTGATGGACAGGGAGGCCTGGCGTGCTGCAGTCCATGGGGTCACAAAGAGTCGGACATGACTGAGCGGCTGAACTGTGCTGGGTCTTGGTTGCTGCCCTAGCTTTTTCTCTAGCTCTGGTGAGTGGGCTGCTCCTCGTGGTGGCTTCTCCTGTGCAGCGTGGGCTCTGGGGTGCACAGTACTTGCCGCACATGGGCTCAGTAGCTGTGGCTTCTGGGCCTCAGTGGTTTGGTGGCACATGGACTTATGGGCTTATCTGCTCCCTGGCATGTGGGATCTTCCTGGATCAAGGATCGAACCCCTGTCTCCTGTATTGGCAGGCAGATTCTTTACCACTGACCTACCAGGGAAACCCAAGATTAAAAATATTGCTTTAAAACTGTATTTGGGTTGTGTGAGATGCATAGATTAACTTGAATTTATTTCTTTATATTTGGTATCCCATCAGAAACATGACAGGCTAGTTAACTTATTCAGGTTTTATCTTTTGTGTCTCATTAAAAGGCATATTAAAAAATTTCTCCAAGATGTATCTTATTAATTTTATTAATTTATTAATTTATTTTATTAATTATATATATGCTATTAAGAATGGCATTCCTGCTCCAGGTGTTATTCTGTCTTCTAATTGTTCTGCTGGTATAATACAAGCTACTGTTATTTTGAAAGTTTATGTTGTATTGGTCATGTCTCTATTAATTCATAATTCAGAAAGGTTTTCACTTGATTTGGTGAAGTTTCCTGGGCACAGTATTACATATAGGCCAATAATGATTATTTTGTGTTTTTAAATCTGATAGTTGTTAATCACTGGATTTTTGTTTCGAACTTCCAGGGAAATTTTAAATAATGATGATGGGAAAGGGGGAAAAGAATGCTTTTTTAGCATTTATGCATATGCTTTTGGTTTTTATTTTAAAGTTACTATGCCATATATGTATATACATACTGCTACTGCTAAGTCGCTTCAGTCATGTCCGACTCTGTGCGACCCCATAGACGGCAGCCCACCAGGCTCCCCTGTCCCTGGGATTCTCCAGGCAAGAACACTGGAGTGGGTTGCCATTTCCTTCTCCAATGCATGAAAATGAAAAGTGAAAGGGAAGTTGCTCAGTGGTGTCCGACTCTTCGCGACCCCATGGACTGCAGCCTACCAGGCTCCTCCATCCATGGGATTTTCCAGGCAAGAGTACTGGAGTGGGTTGCCATTGCTTTCTCCACCAGGCATACTATATACATATAATTACATATTAAATATATTATATGTAATGTATACATATGAGTTTGCATGAACTCCAGGAGTTGGTGATGGACAGGGAGGCCTGGCGTGCTGTGATTCATGGGTTCGCAAAGAGTCGGACACGACTGAGTGACTGAACTGAACTGAACTGAATGTATACATAATACATATATATAATTTCCTAATATTAAATTATTCTTGCTCCTCTAATATGAATTCGATTTGATTTTAATGTCATCTTTTAAAAGATATAATTTAATGTATATTCCAGCAATTTTTAAAATTATACATGAAAAAGTCTATATAGTGTCCTTTCTCATTCTAGCTTTATCAAGTTTGGGTCTTATATGAAGCAAATTTCATCCAATACATGAAAGCTAACTTTTAGTACTTTTTCATCTTCTGGATGGATTTATATAGCTGTAAATTCTCTTTGAAAGCTTAAGAAACTTACTGAAAGAACTCGAGGCCAGGAAATTTGGGGGGCAATAATTCTTTTTTAACCTTTTGCATTTTTACATGACTGTGATCTATTGAGTTTTCCTATCACCTTCCCTGGTGGCTCAGATGGTAAAGAATTTGCCTGCAATGCAGGAGACTGGGTTCAGTCTCTGGATTGGGAAGATCCCCTAGAGTGGGAACCACCCAGTCCAGTATTCTTGCCTGGAGAATTCCAAGGGCAGAGGAGCCTCTACTTTTTCTTGAGCACTTTTGTTAACATCCAAAGGAAAAAAAAATCTTTATCTCTTTAAAAGTCTAAAAGTTTCAATGCCACCACCATAAAAAAGTTTTAATCGCATATTATACATCTTTCACATGCAGCCCCATGGACTATACAGTCCATGGAATCCTCCAGGCCAGACACTGGAATGGGTAGCCTTTCTCTTCTCCAGGGTATCTTCCCCACCCAGGGATCGAACCCAGGTCTCCCGCATTGCAGGCAGATTCTTTATCAGCTGAGCCACCAGGCAAGCCCAAGAAGACTGGAATGGGTAGCTTATCCCTTCTTCAGGGAATCTTCCCAACCCAGGGATCGAACCCAGGTCTCCCGCATTGCAGGCGGATTCTTTATCAGCTGAGCCACCAGGGAAGCCTTTTTATTGATTAGATTCACCAAAGATCGACCCATCAATTGAATGTTTGTTTTAAAAGTCAACTTAAATATTTTTTCAATGCTTGCAGTTGTTGTTCAGTCACTAAGTCGTATCTGAGTCCTTTTCAATCCAAAGGACTGCAGCATGCCAGCCTTCTCTGTCCTTCACTATCTCCCGGAGTTTGCTCAAACTCATGTCCATTGAGTCGGTGATGCCATCCAACCATCTCATCCTCTGTCGTCCCCTTCTCCTCCTGCCTTCAATCTTTCCCAGCATCAGGATCTTTTCCAATGAGTTGGTTCTTTGCATCAATAGAGCATTTATCGAAGAGAAGCAAAGGCGTTCTGGAAGGGAAGCTTGTTTTCAGTGAACTCAATGAGTGGTGCATGGATCTGGGTCACAGCTCAGGAAGTAACACTGCTGTCGGGTTTCATTGGTGTAGTCACTCCTTTCAGAATTAAGTAATGTGAAAAATGAGTTTTTAGGCAGCACGTTAGTGTCAGCAGAAGAGGCAGATGATACAGAATGAAGCAATTTTTTTTTTATCTCAAAAAACATGATTTGTTAGTATAAAGAGAACAGGGACCACTGTGATTAGGTAGCACATTTTATTTTCGGATTCACTATTTCTTTTCATCTTGACTGTACACCAGTGTTCTAGTTTTATGTCTGCAAAACAGGTTACCCCAGACCTTAGTGATAAAAAGCAATAACCTAATGTGTTCAGGAGTTCTATGGGTCAGCAACTAGGACAGATTAGAACAGAGATGGTTTGGCTCTATTTCATGCCTTTTGGGGTCTCAACTGGAAAACTGAAAGTCTGGAGGCTGGAATGTCCTGAGGACTCATTCATTCACGGTGGGTCTTGGTGGCTGTTAGCTGAGGACTTCAGTTCCTCTCTGTGTGCCTTCTCCTGGAGTCTCTCTCCGGGGCTGGTGTGAGCTTTTGCACAGTCTCAGGGCTGGGATCCAAGGAAAGCATCCCAAGAGAGACAGGTAGCAGCTGTACCTTCTATGACCTGGGCCCAGAAGTCACATAGCATCAGTCTCATCATCTTCTTTTGGTTGAAATTGTCACAAGCCCCCTGGCTTCAAAGGATGAAATAGACTGTACCTCTGGACACGGTCTTGGAAGAGCATGTGGGACCAGAAATGATGCAAAGGGCATTGTTGTAAAATACACAGTCAGGGAAGTTCTGCCACGAAGGCTAAAGATGTCATCCCATTATCTCTGTGGATGAGTACAGCCAGATGAGCCAAAAAAAGAAAAAAAACAGAATTGAAGAGTACTTGAAAAAAAATCAACCTGAGGTAGAAATAATCAATAAGGGTGGTAGAATTTTTAACATGCATCACAACAGTTGAATTTGCACCTTCCTGAATAAGAATTACGATACATATTCCCCTCTTTAGGATATGTATCTGATGGCAGCCACCGCACAGGCCTGAAAGATGCGCAATTTCGTGGGAGTCACAGATGTGGCGCACAGTTGTGGGTGATGGGGAGTGTCACAGATGAGGGTTTACATGAAGGTGGCAGCTTGATCACAGACTCACGTGCTCCTGAGCAGTTTCAGGTTATACAACTCTTGCCTGAGGTCTATGGTTTAAAACGCCGCATCTCTAACTGCCTGTGAGAAAGATTAGCTTTGCTGGTGAGGCGGAAAGTGGCGCAGGGTGCAGCCAGCATGTCTCCATGGTAAATAATGAGGATGAGCCGTAAAGGCAGGGGAGAAGGGCACCGGGGGCTCTTCAGTGTGAGAAGAAAGGCCCAGGCTCTGATTAAAAAAGAAAAAATTTCCCTATGGAGAACAGTACAGAGGCTCCTCAGAAAACTGAAAATAAAGTTGCCATATGATCCAGTAATCCCACTCTTGGGCATACATCCAGGCAAAATTATAATTCAAAAAGATACATGCACCCCAGTGTTCACAGCAGCACTATTCACAATAGCCAAGACATACAACGGAATACTACTCAGCCATTAAAAAGAGTGAAATAATGCCATGTGCAGCAACGTGGGTGGGCCTGGAGATGATCGTGCTAAGTGAAGTGAGTCGGAAAAAGAAAGACAAACGCCAGATGACATCACGTAAATGTGGAATCTAAAGTATGACGAAAACGGACTTATATACAAGAGACAAACAGACTCACAGAGTTAAGAGAACAGACCTGTGGTTGCCAGGGGTTAAGGAGGACGGATGCAGGAGGGGAGGGCTGGGAGTCTGGGATGAGCAGGTGGAAACTATAATATATGCAGAATGGATAAATAGCAAGGTCTACTGTATAGCACAGGAACTATATTCAATATCCTACGAGAAACCACGAGGGAAAAGAACATAAAAAAGAAAACAAAAGCAAATGAAACCAAAAGCCCCCCTGGGAGGAGGGTGGAGCAGGCGAGAGACTCTACCTGTGACATCCCAGGGAGCACTCAGAAGACCCGATGGAGCAGGGGATGCTTTCACACAGAGTTCTGCCCGTCCCTTCCCTTGACTGAGGGGGTGCAGAGCAGCTCGCCTCCCTCCTAAAGCTGGTGAGATAAATAGGGAAGACTGAGAGGAACTAGGAGAGAGCCCAGGGCAGGAGGCTTGGCCGTCTATTGAGAAATAATAAATTATACTAATGCCATGAATGTTAGGTTCAGTTCAGTTCAGTCGCTCAGTCATGTCCAACTCTTTGCGACTCCATGGACTGCAGCATGCCAGGCCTCCCTGTCCATCACCAACTCTCAGAGTTTACTCAAACTCATGTCCATTGAGTCAGTGATGCCATCCAACCATCTCATCCTCTGTCATCCCCTTCTCCTCCCACCTTCAATCTTTCCCAGAATCAGGGTCTTTTCAAATGAGTCAGTTCTTCGCATCAGGTGGCCAAAGTATTGGAATTTCAGCTTGAGCATCAGTCCTTCCAATGAATATTCAGGCCTGATTTCCTTTAGGATGGACTGGTTGGCTCTCCTTACAGTCCAAGGAACTCTCAAGAGTCTTCTCCAAGACCACAGCTCAAAAACATCAACTCTTCAGACAAGCTCTGCCACATTTTAAACATCAAGTCTTGGATTATTGAAAGGGACTTCGTAATCTTTTTGGTTCTTGTGGTGTTTGTTCAATACCTATGCTCATTCTAGTGAAGAATCATTTCCATTACTCAGTCCCAAAAAAGAACAAAATTTTGCCATTTGCTGTAACATGGATGAACCTGGAGGGCATTATGCTAAATGAAATAAGTCAGACTTCCAAGAAAAACAAATATTGTATGTTGTCACTTATAGGCAAAATCTAAAAACTACAACAAACTAGTTGAATAGAACAAAAAAGAAGCAGACACACAGATACAGAGAAGAAATTAGGGGTTACCAGCCAGAGAGGAGAGGGAAGGGGGAGGGGCAAGATTTGGGTGGGGGAGTAAGAGGTACAAAGAGTGATGTATCAAATAAAATACAAGGATATATTGAACAACATGGGAGATACAGCCAATAGCTTACAATAACTGTAAAAGGAGTATGAACTTTACAAATTGTGAATCACTGTATCGGACACCTGCAATTTATCTGATATTGTACAGCAACTATATGTCAATTAAAAAAGATGAGAAAAGAATCATTCCTGCTCTGTTATGGAGGGAGATGATCACTTCTGGATTTATTTCAGCTGTTTAAGGAGGGGCGTTCACTGACCTGGGTTCCCCCCAGGTAGGAATGACGCTAGTCTCGAAAGCTTTTTCTCGGTATTCTCTTTTGAAATCGGCCTCGGGCAACCACAAGGCCGCTGCTTCCTAGAGTCAGGGCGGTAGAAACCAAGTTCTGGGGACGGGTGGAGGCCGCCACGAGCAGGGCGGAGGCCACAGGGCGAGGTGCAGCCGCTTCTCTGGCCCCAGGGCCCCAGGGGCAGGTGGCTTTCTGGGTGGAGAGTCCCAGCTTGGCCTCTGTATCCCCGCCTCTCGGGAATTAGAAGGGTAACTTCCATTTCCAGCGGAACACTGTGCCCTGAACTCTGTCACAGCAACCGTGACTGAAGAGAGAACTCAGCTTCCTTGAGGGTGGCGGGGCTCCCACACACAGCAAAACAAAGTGCTTCCTTTTTCACTTTGGTGACTTTTTTTCAGCAGCTTTCCTTCATTAGTTTCTTTTTAAAATTTTTTTTTATTGGAAGATAATTGCTTTACAATATTGTGCTGGTTTCTGTGACTTTTTAAATGGAGGCCCTCCTGGGACAAAAAAGATGTGCCATTCATTAATAATGTATCACCTCATCTTCTAAATTGTTATCTTTCTCATGTTTTCAGCAGCCTTTAGGCCACCTCAAAAGGCTGGTTTCTAACGGATTAAAAGAAACCTCGGAGCTGGGTGGGTGTGTCTCCCTCTTTCTCTGCCCAAGCTCTGTCCCCCCCACCCCTTGGGGTACCAGCCCCTCCCAGCACTTCCTGAGGAAGTGGCTTCTGTGGGTGGGTGGTTGCTAGGTTCCAGAAAGGCAAGAAGTTGGGTGGTACCCACAGAAGCGGGTGAGGCATGAGAGGCTGTGAAGGGGGAGAAAACTCTGGCCTGGAGACGGCCCTGTGCTCACCTGCTCTCTGCATCTCAGTCCTGCCCCGTGTTTGTTGCTTCCGCATCCTCACTTTCATGTCACTCACTGAGCCATCAACTTCTTGGGAGGCAAGCTTTCCTGCCTGCTGTGAACAGACCCGACAGACCCTGACACAGGGTGACCTTTTCCTTCCCTGGAAACAAGCAGGTCCTCTAGTCCACATTCTCCTTGAGGTGGAAAGGCTAAAGGCCCAGGAAACCAGGGAAGGTTCCAGAGGAGGAGCAGAGCTCTGGAAACAACCCCAGGGACTCAGGGCCTGAGGGGATGGGCCCTTGATATAAAGGGAAATGTGAGTCTTCCCGGGCAGCTGGTCACCCCCCACCACACCTCCCCTGGGCTGTGCTCTGAGCTTGGAGCCGAGGTCTTGAGCTCCCCAAACTCCCTCCCATCTAAGGAAGTTCCCCCCCTTAGCACTTGCATGAACCTAAGCTGGAGTCACCTATCCCTCCCCCACCTCACCAGTGAGACTTAGGCCAATTGTGCCCAGGGTCCTTTCCACCACCAGCCACCCCATCACCCCAGGAGCCCACTTCCCTGTCAGGGAATCCTGTCTTCCCATTATAACAGGGTCTGCGGCCCAGGCACCCCAGGGCACCAGAGCACGGGCAGGGAAGGTGAGGTCAGCTCCCAGAATGTCTAGCACCTGGACTCTGGGATTCATGTCAGTTAACGTGTTTGGTGCTTAACGTTGCTCGTGTCCACATCAAGACTGGATTCCGCTTCCTGACCTTGAGGGGTCTCATTTTATACAGATTTGGAATGCATATTTCTCCCAGGAGCAATACTTCCTTTTGATTGTTTTAAATGTTGTAAGCAGAGTTGCAATGCTAAACGTCTGTCCTTGGATTTCATTCTTTAGTTAAACTCCACTTGTATAAATAGAGACTTACATGTAATTCAACTTTAAACCGGTACTTAGTTCATCTAGAGCAACTATTAACATGAGTGGAAACATGACTTGAAAATAAGTGACCTCAGTCTGAGCCACAGAGTGTTGTCCTCACGCTGAGCACAGAAGTCCATTTCTACAGATGTGAAACAGCCACGTAGAGAAGAACTCAACTTGCTCTATCCAAATTTTTGGCCTTTTAAAAAATTAAAAGACCATTCATATACCTTCCACCCAATCTCTCTTCTTTCCATATTTGATCTTCCTACTGTTTAGAATGTTAAATTAATGATGCTGGAAATATTCATTTGACAATTATTAAAATGTGACAAAAGTACTCTCTGTCATGAAGGAGTTATACTCCAGGGCAAGACAGTCGTGATCATCACTTGAGCAAATTCAGCACATAATTGAAAAATCTTAACAGGGAGACGTGCCTCCTTTAAGGGGTCAGGGCATGGCCCTCTAATTATATTGATTCTGAAGTGTGAAGAATGAGCTAGGAATCAGCAGACTCCTGTCCTAGGAAAGATCTTCAAAGACCACGAAGGGAAAATAAAGGGAAGTCGCTCAGTCATCTCCCTCTTTGTGGCCCCTTGGACTGTAGCCCACCAGGCTTCTCCATCCATGGGATTCTCCAGGCAAGAGTAAAAGAGTGGGTTTCTATTAACATGAGTGGAAACATGACTTGAAAATAAGTGACCTCAGTCTGAGCCACAGAGTGTTGTCCTCACGCTGAGCACAGAAGTCCATTTCTACAGATGTGAAACAGCCACGTAGAGAAGAACTCAACTTGCTCTATCCAAATTTTTGGCCTTTTAAAAAATTAAAAGACCATTCATATACCTTCCACCCAATCTCTCTTCTTTCCATATTTGATCTTCCTACTGTTTAGAATGTTAAATTAATGATGCTGGAAATATTCATTTGACAATTATTAAAATGTGACAAAAGTACTCTCTGTCATGAAGGAGTTATACTCCAGGGCAAGACAGTCGTGATCATCACTTGAGCAAATTCAGCACATAATTGAAAAATCTTAACAGGGAGACGTGCCTCCTTTAAGGGGTCAGGGCATGGCCCTCTAATTATATTGATTCTGAAGTGTGAAGAATGAGCTAGGAATCAGCAGACTCCTGTCCTAGGAAAGATCTTCAAAGACCACGAAGGGAAAATAAAGGGAAGTCGCTCAGTCATCTCCCTCTTTGTGGCCCCTTGGACTGTAGCCCACCAGGCTTCTCCATCCATGGGATTCTCCAGGCAAGAGTAAAAGAGTGGGTTGCCATTTCCTTCTCCAGGGGATCTTCCCCATCCAGGGAATGAATTTGGCTCTCCTGAATTGTAGGCAGATGCTTTTACCGTCTGAGCCACCAGGGAAGTTGAAAGACCCCGGCATATTCATGTCTCAGGTTTTAGTTGAACCATTTCCCAAAAAGAGTTTCCTTCTAGATTCAAGGTTTAATACCCTCGAGAGTCTAAAAATTAAGGATTGGCTGTATCTGACAAAGCAAACCATCTTCAAAATGACTGGTATAATCGTATTGGTTTTCTATCACCGCTACAGCAAATTACCACCAGTGGGGTAGCCAGAAACAACACAAGTTTTGCAATCTTGATTCCAGCTTGTGTTTCTTCCAGTCCAGCGTTTCTCATGATGTACTCTGCATATAAGTTAAATAAGCAGGGTGACAATATACAGCCTTGACGCACTCCTTTTCCTATTTGGAACCAGTCTGTTGTTCCATGTCCAGTCCTAACTGTTGCTTCCTGACCTGCATACAGATTTCTCAAGAGGCAGGTTAGGTGGTCTGGTATTCCCATCTCTTTCAGAATTTTCCACAGTTTATTGTGATCCACACAGTCAAAGGCTTTGGCATAGTCAATAAAGCAGAAGTAGATGTTTTTCTGGAACTCTCTTGCTTTTTCCATGATCCAGCGGATGTTGGCAATTTGATCTCTGGTTCCTCTGCCTTTTCTAAAGCCAGCTTGAACATCAGGGAGTTCACGGTTCACGTATTGCTGAAGCCTGGCTTGGAGGATTTTGAGCATTACTTTACTAGCATGTGAGATGAGTGCAATTGTGCGGTAGTTGGAGCATTCTTTGGCATTGCCTTTCTTTGGAATTGGAATGAAAACTGACCTTTTCCAGTCCTGTGGCCACTGCTGAGTTTTCCAAATTTGCTGGCAGATTGAGTGCAGCACTTTCACAGCATCATCTTTCAGGATTTGAAACAGCTCAACTGGAATTCCATCACCTCCACTAGCTTTGTTCGTAGTGATGCTTTCTAAGGCCCACTTGACTTCACATTCCAAGATGCGGCTTCCCATCTTTACCATCTGGTGGCTCAGATAGTAAAGAATCTGCCTGCAATGCAGGAGACCCTGGTTCGATCCCTGGGTTGGGAAGATCCCCCTGGAGAAGGGAACATCAACTGATTAGCAACCTTAATTCTGCAACTTTAATTCCCCTTCACCAGGGGATTAAAACACGGTCATTGCTGGCGGAACATTATTCTGCTGACCACAATAATATTGTAAGTATTTGACAAGTTGACCTCTGGCCCCAGGTTCATGCTCTGCAGGGCAGCACGTACCACTGAGAACATCTATCTCCATCGATCAAATCTTCCAGTCCTACTCTTTGATGAGTTCCACAGTCACTGCTCTTCCCATTCCAATAACTCTTTCCTCTTCTTGGGAATCTCTGGAATATCATCAACACCAAACTCATTTTTACCTCTGCAATCTACTCACTTTCTTGATGTTTTGCTGGGTTTTTATCCACAGTTTCTAAAATTCTTGCTACTATTCAGCCATTCTTATACTTCTTGGAACTTCTGAATTTTGCAAAAGTAAAGCTTTCAAATATGCATCAGATTCTTTAAATGAACAAACAGAAGCAATGACAAATCTTAAAAATATTTTTACACATTATGGTAAACTCAAAATCAGTGACCAGCTTGGAGTCACTTGTTGCAGAATTCCTAAACTCAAATTCACAAACATTTAGCAGGAGCTCAAACATATGCAATTCACATATGTGAGCTATATGTGGTTGTCAGATCAACAATCATGAGTAATTTTAGCTTTGGCCATGGTCACATGAAAGCCATGCTCTGCTGAAGCTTAGAAAAAGCGTACCTGGCTGTTGTATACATAGAGGACAAAAATATTTCCTTCCCAACATACTTGACCCTTATACATTATGAGTAACAATCACATCAAAAGCACAGCTAGCCAAAGCTTAGGAAAATATATTATTGACTTACTTGTCCATTCCACAAATCCTAGTGTATGCTTCGATGTGTTTGTATGCTAGTATCAAGACCACGCGGCACAGTGGTAAAGAATCCACCAGGCAAGCAGTAGACATAGGTTCAAACCCTGGGTCAGGAAGATCCCCTGGAGGAGAAAATGGCAACCCGTGAAAATGACAACCCACTCCCCTATTCTTACCTGGGAAATCCCATGGACAGAGGAGCCTTGTGGGCTATAGTCCACAGGCTCACAAAGAGTCAGACACAATTTAGAGATAAAACCACCAACCACCAACTACCATCTACCATCAAGACCTTGTGCTGATGTGTTGACTGGGTTCTTTCTAATTTCAGGGAACAGAGACAGCAAAGTATAGGTTGTCATAGTTAATGGTATTCAACTTGTTTATCTAAACACATCTACAGGTAGGGAGAAAAAAGGAAACCAGTGTAAATACCTCTGTAGAGGTTTCACCCAGCTAAAATCAGGCCTAAAAACTACTGATTGACATATAGACTTAAAATTGTCTCTTAGTTATAAAAACCTAGTTTTAAGTTGACTCTCCCTTGAGCCAGCCCACAGCTCTAACAGTGTGCCCCACTGCCCTTTCTCTCTCCTTTCTTTGTCCTGTTGAGGCCTTGCATGACCCTCCAATCCGCTTTGTCTCCCTCTCAATCAGCTAGTCCCTTTCTCAGTTCAGTTCAGTTCAGTCATTCAGTCATGTCCGACTTTGCGACCCCATGGACTGCAGCACGCCAGGCCTCCCTGTCCATCACCAACTCCCAGAGTTTACCCAAACTCATGTCCATTGAGTCGGTGATGCCATCCAACCATCTCATCCTTTGTCCTCCCGCCTTCAATCTTTCCCAGCATCAGGGTCTTTTCCAGTGAGTCAGCCCTTCACATCAGGTGGCCGAAGTATTGGAGTTTCAGCTTCAGCATCAGTCCTGCCAGTGAATATTCAGGACTGATTCCCTTTCTAACTTCCCTATTTCTCAGCGGAGAGGGGGAGCCCAGCTTCCCCTGCTCCTGCCTGCACAAGTTTCTTTATCCTTTCAGATTCTTCTGATCAAACAAAGACCCCACCTCCCCAGAGGGACAATTCAAGGTTTCTATCAGCCCATCTGCCCATGTTATCACAGTCAGTTTGAGCACTATTTGGTCTATATTTTAGCTGTAAAATTATGTCTACAGAAAGGAAAAGTGACTTTTAGATACAGGATAGCCATGATATTCTTTAGATCTGGAGAAAACTAGTTAAAATGAACTTTGTTTTCTCCTTCGAAACTGCAAAACCGGTTCTTTTTGCATATGCAATGAAAAAGAGCTAGCTTGTTAAAAAGTCCTGCCTAGGAAAAAGCTTGAAGTTAACCTTTGCCAGGGCTTCCCTGGGGGCTCAGACAGCAAAGAATCTGCCTGCAATGCAGGAGACCTGGGTTGGATCCCTGGATTGGGAAGATCCTCTGGAGGAGGGCATGGCAGCCCACTCCAGTGTTCCTTCCTGGAGAATCCCACGGATGGAGGAGTCTGGCGGGCTATAGTCCATGGGGTCGCAGAGAGTCAGACATGACTGAAGCGACTCAGCACAGCACAACCCTAGTTATTATTGTTAGGTAGTTAGAATCACCAGCCACGAGTCTACATCTCCTGCTTGCTCCCTGAATGCGCCTCCGTGCTGATTACTGGGATCTCTCCCATCCGCCCTCCTGTGCATCCTGCTGCTGCTGCTAAGTCGCTTCATTCATGTCCAACTCTGTGTGACCCCATAGACAGCAGCCCACCAGGCTCCCCCGTCCCTGGGATTCTCCAGGCAAGAACACTGGAGTGGGTTGCCATTTCCTTCTCCAACCTGTGAATCCTAGTTCCTATTAAATGCTGTCTGAATTCCCTACCTCATGCCTTCTGCTCACGGCTCTTTTCATGTGGTTTCTCTGCTCTCGGGCACTAGTGACAGAATAGGTCCAAACATCTCAAGTTGGAATTTGTCCTGGAGAAGAGCCAAGTGGTCCCATAGGTCATCATCCATGTCATTGCGTCCATGCTGGGCAGAACTTTCTTGCCAGGACTTAGCATAGGCTCCTGGACTGGGAGACTAGCCCTGCTGGAACCTTCTGGCCCTCTCTGTCTCTGGACTTCATTTAATGAGAGAAGATTAATGTTCTTATTGCCTTTGCCATTTCAAGCTGGGGTTTCCTCTTATTTACAATCACATACAATATGTTTAATAGTTAATCTTCCCTATTCAGGATCACCTGTGTGTGAGTATCCCTAAAGTGCTTGTGTAAAAAGTAGAGTGAAACTGAGCTTGTAAAAGCCATTTGAAAGCTTGCTTGTTCAGAGTTAATGCAAAGCTGGTCAACGATCATGACCCAGCATCCCCAGAGGGAGAGAAGCTTGAGGGAAAGGTAATCCCAAAGAATGCTCAAACTACTGCCCAATTGCACTCATCTCACACGCTAGTAAAGTAATGCTCAAAATTCTCCAAGCCAGTCTTCAGCAATATGTGAACCGTGAACTTCCAGATTTTCAAGTCGGTTTTAGAAAAGGCAGAGGAACCAGAGATAAAATTGCTAACATCCGCTGAATAATTGAAATAGCAAGAGAGTGCCAGAAAAACATCTATTTCTGCTTTATTGACTATGCCAAAGCCTTTGACTGTGTGGATCACAATAGACTATGGAAGCTTGAGGGACCACCCAGGAAATGAGAAGTGTGGAGGGTCACTTCCTACAAAATCAAAGACCACTTATAGGACAGACCCCAGGGTACTCTTCAGCTTCATACTGAACCTTTGCACGTCTCCCCTTCAGTCTATGTATTCTCAAGTTATAGTCCCATCAACTCAGATTCTGATATTTTCCCGGGGGAAATAATTTCCTATAAACATGATCTCCTTTGAATCCCCTGCAGCGCAGGCAGGCTAACGTCCTGTTTGCTTTGGAATTAGTAAAGAGCAGTTTCGATGGAGACCCGTAGGCGTGGAGTTCAGAGGTTAACAGCCGGGTAACTGCTGCTATCGCTCCGCTTCTTTCCAGCCCACGGCCCCTGCTTCCTGGTTCGAGAGCCAAGTGTCTGGGGATCCCATCAGATGTAATTCAGCATTTCTGTCTGTTAACTTTCTGTGTTGACTTGGTTAGGCTCTGGTGGCCAGATGCTTGGTCAAACGCTAGTCCTGATGTCACAGTCAAGGTATGGAATTCTCCAGGCAAGAATACTGGAGTGGGTAGCCATTCCCTTCTCCAGGGAATCTTTCCAACCCAGGGATAAAACCTGTGTCTCCCGCACTGCAAGCAGATTCTTTACCGTCTGAGCCACTGGGGAAGCCCAGCATTTAAATCAGCAGATGATCCTCTATATTGTGAGTGAGCCTTGTCCAGTCGGTTGAAGGTCCCGCCAAAAAGAAGGTAGCGTGCTTCCAGACTCCTGGTGCAAGATCCATGTTTCCTTGAGTCTCCAGCCTGCGAACCTACACTGCAGATTACAGACTCATGGCCCATACCATCAAGTCAGTCGATTCCTTAAAATAAATCTCACTGTGTATCTAGACAGGCACATTCTGCTGATTCTGTTTCTCTGCAGAATTCTGACTGTTACACTATGCAAGGATGTTTTCCCTCTTCCAATTACATTTAATCTTAGCTAACCATGAGAATGGGTTTCCCAGGTCCAGCTAGTGGTAAAGAATCTGCTTGCCATTGCAAGAGATGCAGGAGACCTGGGTTCAATCCCTGGGTCAGAAAGATCCCCTGGAGGAGGGCATGGCAACCTATACCAGTATTCTTGCCTGGAGAATCCCATGAACAGAGAAGCTGGTGGGCTAGAGTCCACAGTGTCATAAAGTGTCAGACAAGACTGAAGCGACTTGGCACACACGCATGCAACAATGAGAATAACATCAGGCAAACTCCAACTGAAAGACATTCTATAAAAGGGCTGACCAGTACTCAAAATTGTCAAGGTCATCAAAAACAAGGCATGAGGAATAAGAAGTCTGAGACACCGTCAAAGCCAAGAGGAGCCTAAGACAGTTTGATGACTGTACACAGTGTAAGATCTTTATCTTAGATCAGGTAAACTAAGGACAAACGAATAAAGTATGGGATTGATTTAATAGTCATATATCCATATTGCTTCAGTCGTTGTGGTAAATAAATCATAGTAACATAAGATATTAACATAAGATATTAGAGAAGACTGGGTGTGGAGTAGAAGAGTATTCTCTGTTCTTCTCTGCAACTTCTCTGTAAGTCTATGTTAAAATTAAAAAGTGCAATTAAAAATNATAAAGTATGGGATTGATTTAATAGTCATATATCCATATTGCTTCAGTCGTTGTGGTAAATAAATCATAGTAACATAAGATATTAACATAAGATATTAGAGAAGACTGGGTGTGGAGTAGAAGAGTATTCTCTGTTCTTCTCTGCAACTTCTCTGTAAGTCTATGTTAAAATTAAAAAGTGCAATTAAAAATATTTATTACTTTACTTTTCATATGTGCAATTCATCCAAAAGCTGTGGCTTGAACGTTTGCTGTGTACCAGGCAAATCACCATGTGTTGCTTAGAGTGAGGAAGAAAATGAATCATAACGTGACTATGATGTGCGAGGGAGCCTCGGAGGCAAAGGGCAGGTGCTCTTTTATATTAGGGGGCCCAGAACTTTTCTGGAAGGAGTTTAAGGGTAAGCAAGGCACGGCCAGGATCTGCTTTTTAAACTGCCATTCAGAGTGATTCCTATGCATTCCAATATGTGAAAAACAGCTGGAGGGGCTAGCTTCCTTGAGAAGAAAAGCTGTTCCGTGCTCACTTGCAGCCAGCCAAACATGCTGGGAGCAGGAGTCGGGAAAGAAGCAGGAAGCCTGGTCCAGGCATAGGGAACAGCTTGTGTGTGGCCTCTTCGCAAGGTAGAGCTTGGGTTACTGGAGAAACAGCACAGGGTCCCCTGTGGCCGGTGGGTAAAGGGCAGAGTTCAAAGCGGAAGAGAAAAAGCAGAGGAGATGGGATTTGTGCTTCACCTTTTGGAGCTCGGAGTGTGTTTTCACCTGCAAGAGGAACCCAGCCTAGGGTGATGATCTGATTTACCTTATAAAATATATAGTCACTATTGAAACTTTGGAAAATACAGAAAAGGATAAAGAGAAAAACATTGTCTATGGTCTTTCTATTTTGATATGTTGGTATATTTCCTGCCATCTTTCTATTCAGTTGTTTTCTTACTCATTTGTTTAAAAAATGTACATATTGTATAATGTTTTCCCATCACTGAAAAGAGTTTACAAAATCATTTGTCAGTGTAGTATTCTAACACACAGATAGGCCACAATTTATTTAGCTTTTCCCCTATTTTATTATTTTCTTTTGTTTTCATCATTATAAATGACATCACTGAAGGAAAGCTACACAGCTCAAAATAGCCTGGAGTTAAAACTCCCCTCCAGGTCCTCCCCACCATTCTATGCAAAACAAAGAACTCTCTCACCGGGAGAAAAAAATGGACATTAAGGTTGATTGTGACCAGCTCCCAGCTGTTCCAGCCTCTGGCCGATCTCCAAAATTCCGTGCCCCAGCCGTTTAAGAGATAACTACTCCGAACAACCTTGGAGAAGAACAGGCCCCCTTAAGACAGTAACTTTCCACATACACGCCTATATATACTTACTCTTTTCTTGGGTAAGCGCAGCAGCTCGCTAATCTGACTGCTGCCCCTTCTCGCCTCATTAAAAGTGATCGGTTCCTGTAAAGTGCTGGTCTCATTTTTCTTTCTGAACCTCCCCTTCTCTAACTCCCCTACCTTACAATCACAATGGCCCTTCTTGTATGTAGAGTGGTTCTACCTATGTATTATACTTCGTTGCTCAGTCATGTCCAACTCTGTGCAACACCATGGGCTGTAGCCCGCCAGGTTCCTCTGTCCGTGGGGATTCTCAAGGCAAGAATACTGGAGCCATGCCCTCCTCTAGGGTGTCTTTCCAACCCAGGGATTGAACCCAAGTCTGCTCCTTTGCAGGCGGACTCTTTACTGTCTGAACCATCAGTCCTACCTACACCATCTTCCCAATGGTCACTGTTAGCTCTGCCTGATGAAATTCTGGAAAGACGCTTTTCAATGTGAAATGAAATGTGCTATTAAACAGCCCCTACCAACTGGACCGGTTTCTTGTTTGGCCCCAAATCTCCTTCTTGACGTTGTGGACACACAGCCATAGCAAAGCCCCTGAGAGTGATTTTCACACGGCCAGGAGCATAATTACTGTGTGAACGCTCTAACCATTGCAAATATATTTTTTAACACTTGCAAAAGACATTAACATTTTCACAGAAGAAAAATGCCCCAAGTATACTCATCATCGTCTTCCTTTCTATTTTCCTGACTCTTAATGATGCCATTTCTCTCCTTCTCATTTTCCTGTTTCACTTAGGAAGAAACAGTTTTGTCATTTTGGTACCTCCAATATACGTAAATGAACTCAAATATTCAGCCAGCATGACTCATTTTTATGTCAGTGTTGCTGGGCAGGTGATGGCGCATGGGAAGCAGACAGGGCAGGCAGAGGCAAGGGTGGACGGCTTGGTCAGCCCAGGGGGATGTCAGCAGTGCCGGCTTTATTTTACATTTGACGTTGATACTGTGACTGATGCACTGCTTCATGTGGAAACATGAGAAATTCCTGCTGGGATCACCAGTTGTCTGAGGCAGGTCAGATCAGTAAGAAAAAACTCCCAGGGAAGCCTCAGTCCTAGCCCCGCCTGGGGGTTGTGCTTAGCTCCCGACCCAGAATGGGCAGTGGAGGTGTGATGGTCTGCGGGTGTCGCTCTGGCGGCCAAGCCAGGAGCAGCCAGCCCAGCTGTTCACTTGCCATTTTAACCTAGAGGTGGTGTTCATATGTGGGACATGGGGACAGGTTTGCATGGGGTCTACTCAGGTTTTTCTATAACACTCTTTCCAAATTTGCATGTAGATAATTCACCAGGTGTAGATTTTATCAAGATATGAAGTATGTTATGAACATATGAGTAATGATAACACCTTTTTAAAGGGGTATGTGTACGTGTGTGCATGTGTGTGTGAGTGTTAATTGTGGTAGCAAAACAGTTTGGCTTATCCAACTTTTTAAAGTTAACTTTTAAAGGAAGTTTTTTGCTTTTTTTTTTTTTCAATTTGGGATGCTTTTCCTGTTTTTCCAAATCCTCACTCAGCAGGTAAAATGAATAATTTCTATTTTGATATGTTGGTATATTTCCTGCCATCTTTCTATTCAGTTGTTTTCTTACTCATTTGTTTAAAAAATGTACATATTGTATAATGTTTTCCCATCACTGAAAAGAGTTTACAAAATCATTTGTCAGTGTAGTATTCTAACACACAGATAGGCCACAATTTATTTAGCTTTTCCCCTATTTTATTATTTTCTTTTGTTTTCATCATTATAAATGACATCACTGAAGGAAAGCTACACAGCTCAAAATAGCCTGGAGTTAAAACTCCCCTCCAGGTCCTCCCCACCATTCTATGCAAAACAAAGAACTCTCTCACCGGGAGAAAAAAATGGACATTAAGGTTGATTGTGACCAGCTCCCAGCTGTTCCAGCCTCTGGCCGATCTCCAAAATTCCGTGCCCCAGCCGTTTAAGAGATAACTACTCCGAACAACCTTGGAGAAGAACAGGCCCCCTTAAGACAGTAACTTTCCACATACACGCCTATATATACTTACTCTTTTCTTGGGTAAGCGCAGCAGCTCGCTAATCTGACTGCTGCCCCTTCTCGCCTCATTAAAAGTGATCGGTTCCTGTAAAGTGCTGGTCTCATTTTTCTTTCTGAACCTCCCCTTCTCTAACTCCCCTACCTTACAATCACAATGGCCCTTCTTGTATGTAGAGTGGTTCTACCTATGTATTATACTTCGTTGCTCAGTCATGTCCAACTCTGTGCAACACCATGGGCTGTAGCCCGCCAGGTTCCTCTGTCCATGGGGATTCTCAAGGCAAGAATACTGGAGCCATGCCCTCCTCTAGGGTGTCTTTCCAACCCAGGGATTGAACCCAAGTCTGCTCCTTTGCAGGCGGACTCTTTACTGTCTGAACCATCAGTCCTACCTATACCATCTTCCCAATGGTCACTGTTAGCTCTGCCTGATGAAATTCTGGAAAGACGCTTTTCAATGTGAAATGAAATGTGCTATTAAACAGCCCCTACCAACTGGACCGGTTTCTTGTTTGGCCCCAAATCTCCTTCTTGACGTTGTGGACACACAGCCATAGCAAAGCCCCTGAGAGTGATTTTCACACGGCCAGGAGCATAATTACTGTGTGAACGCTCTAACCATTGCAAATATATTTTTTAACACTTGCAAAAGACATTAACATTTTCACAGAAGAAAAATGCCCCAAGTATACTCATCATCGTCTTCCTTTCTATTTTCCTGACTCTTAATGATGCCATTTCTCTCCTTCTCATTTTCCTGTTTCACTTAGGAAGAAACAGTTTTGTCATTTTGGTACCTCCAATATACGTAAATGAACTCAAATATTCAGCCAGCATGACTCATTTTTATGTCAGTGTTGCTGGGCAGGTGATGGCGCATGGGAAGCAGACAGGGCAGGCAGAGGCAAGGGTGGACGGCTTGGTCAGCCCAGGGGGATGTCAGCAGTGCCGGCTTTATTTTACATTTGACGTTGATACTGTGACTGATGCACTGCTTCATGTGGAAACATGAGAAATTCCTGCTGGGATCACCAGTTGTCTGAGGCAGGTCAGATCAGTAAGAAAAAACTCCCAGGGAAGCCTCAGTCCTAGCCCCGCCTGGGGGTTGTGCTTAGCTCCTGACCCAGAATGGGCAGTGGAGGTGTGATGGTCTGCGGGTGTCGCTCTGGCGGCCAAGCCAGGAGCAGCCAGCCCAGCTGTTCACTTGCCATTTTAACCTAGAGGTGGTGTTCATATGTGGGACATGGGGACAGGTTTGCATGGGGTCTACTCAGGTTTTTCTATAACACTCTTTCCAAATTTGCATGTAGATAATTCACCAGGTGTAGATTTTATCAAGATATGAAGTATGTTATGAACATATGAGTAATGATAACACCTTTTTAAAGGGGTATGTGTACGTGTGTGCATGTGTGTGTGAGTGTTAATTGCGGTAGCAAAACAGTTTGGCTTATCCAACTTTTTAAAGTTAACTTTTAAAGGAAGTTTTTTGCTTTTTTTTTTTTCAATTTGGGATGCTTTTCCTGTTTTTCCAAATCCTCACTCAGCAGGTAAAATGAATAAAGGAAACAGGTAGAAATACGTTCTTTCATAGACTAAGTGGGTGGATATCAACTTCATGCTATGGGCAAATTGCAAAATATAGACGTCACAGATTTTTGTTATTGTTGTTCAGGTGCTCAGTCATGTCCAACTCTTTGTAACTCCATGGACTGCAGCACATCAGACTTCCCTGTCCTTCACCATCTCCCAGAGTTTGCTCAAATTCATGCCCGTTGAGTCAGATGCTGATGCCATCCAACCATCTCATCCTCTGTTGCCCCTTCTCCTCCTGTCCTCAACTTTTCCCAGCATCAGGATCTTTTCCAATAAGTCAGTTCTTCGCATCAGGTGGCCAAAGTATCGTAGCTTCAGATTCAGCATCAGTCCTTCTGGTGAATATTCAGGACTGATTTCCTTTAGGACGGACTGGTTTGATCTCCTTGCAGTCCAAGGGACTCCCAAGAGTCTTCTCCAGCACCACAGTTTTTACTTCATTCAAATGAGCAGCGATATTGTAAATTTACCTTTGTCATCAGTTTGGCCCCTCCGCAGTCCACAGTGGAAGAACCACTTCACTCCTTGAAAAGCGTCCCTGTCAAGGCTTCTTTCTCACAGGTTCTCCTGGCCCCTCTTTTCCCTCACTGACTCTTCCTCCTGGGCCTCCACACTGGGTCTTACCTCCTCCACTCACTCTCAGAACTCTTCTCCAACCTAGTTCTGTTCTGGACTTATGTCTCTCTTTGCACTTGTCTGGTACCAGGACTTTGAAAAGTTCCCACCAGCCAATGGCTTCCTTTCACCTCCACTTCACACATCTCCCCACAAGCCCAGATCCATATCTGACCACATACTTGATGTCCCTTGGATGCCCAACAACAAGCTCAAACTCAGCATGGCCAAAACCCAGCTCCTGACTCCTACCCCACCAAACCTCTTCCTCTGCTGTATTCAATCGCTTCTCTCTTCTCACTTCCCATATCATGTCCATCAGCAAACTCTGCTGTCTTTGTCTCCAAAACTTATCCAAACTGACCTACTTCTATCTTTGTTACTGCCATCCTGGTCTGAGGCTTGTTCATCACACCTGACCTACAGAAATGGTTTTTTTACCTGGCCTATTTGATTCTATTCTTGCCTTTCATGGCCCATTAAAATATTGTCTCCTAATTTTATAGAGTTCTACAAATATCGGAATTGGATCATGACAGTTCAGTTCAGTTGCTCAGTCATGTCTGACTCTTTGTGACCCCATGGACTGCAGCACGCCAGGCTTCCCTGTCCATCATCAACTCCCAGAGCTTGCTTAAACTCATGTCCATCGAGTCGGTAATGCCACCCGACTATCTCATCCTCTGTCGTCCCCTTCTCCTCCTGCCTTCAATCTTTCCCAGCATCAGGGTCTTTTCCAGTGAGTCAGTTATTCCCCTGCTTAAACCTTTCTTATGTATCTACATAACATGAACAAAATCCAAGCTTCCAGGCAGCTCACAAAACCTGGACCTGACTTGCCTTCTGCCTGCCCTCTGAGCTCAGTTTATTTTCCTCTGCAGTCACGCTCAAAGCCGTAGTCTCTCTGGCTTTCCAAAGCTCTTCCTCCTCTATGCCAAGGTCTTTCCCTCCTTGGAGCCCTGGCTTTAGCTCTTCTCTCTGCCTAGAGTGCTGCCCCCTGCGTCTTTACCTGGCTTGCACCTGTTCTTTAGAATCTGGCTAAATGCTATCTGGGCAGAATTTCTCCTCTGCCACTCAGCTAATTTATTGGCTGTCTTACAGCAAAAGGTGCTTTTTCAAATGGGGCAGTCTCCTAGAAATCCCCAAAAAGTAATAGTGAAATTAACCAATTACCGAATGATTTGGTAACCATAAATAATCTTGTTTCATCACTTACAGAAACGGTCAGAATGTGTGCTGGTTAGGCAACTCTTATCTTTTTCTTCGTTAAAGGATGTACCTGAGACAAAGGGAAAGTGGTGCCTTATTTCCCGTGGGCTCTAAGGTAGGTCAGATGGGTGAGGGTTGTGGGCAGTTTCAGTAAAGCGTATCAGGTGGAGATCTTATCATAAAGCACCCATAGGTCTACTCTGATTTAGAAGAGTTGTTATAACACTTCTGATTTATAAAATGTCAGGCCTTAGTGTTATTAGGTGCTTTCCATACAGTGCTGTTTGGTCTGTTTCTCTAAGCTTTAATAGCCCTCTCTCCACCATTACAATAGATACTGGGTTTTCTTTGCCATTACTCTCTTCAATGATGGAGACAAATCTGTATGACAGTTTCAATTCTATCAGAAGTAAAATAAAACCTTTCAAAGTGACTCTTGAACCCACACACTTTCACTTATCTAGGTCATGAAGAAAATAATAAATTGACTCTTCTTTATGGAATACAAGAGATTGACACACCCGCTCCACTCTTATGGAGTGAGTATAGCCTGATGATCTGAGAGTATATGATCTGAGAGTACAGCCTGCTTTGTAAAATTATGTTTTTTTTTTTTCTTGTTTTGAGATTTATTTTTTAATAATACAGAAGATCTCTGCCAAAGACTCTTCGATTACGTTTTGTAATCAAGGTAAAATAGTTATAGATGTTTATTTTGTAACTATGCACATTATCAGTCTTAAACTATATCTTTTTGCCAAAGACTTTCTGCTGCTGCTGCTTTGTGTGTGTGTGTGTGTGTGTGTTCTCTTTGGTCATTCACTGCAGAGCCCATCTGGAGACCTGTGACTTGAGCCCTTGCACACCTGAAAGGGCTTCACCAACAGAAGACAGCTTAGTTGATTGTACAAGGTTTCAGTCGGTTGCAAAAATTACCAATTATATTGAGACTTTGAATTTGTCCTCCTTGTAACATGCTGAGCCTTGTGATTCTTTGACTGAGTTTCTTTTTTATTTTATTCTGAGGTTAAATTAAATCTTTCCAGGGATAAGGGGACAAAGATGGGACAAGCTGGCCACTCATATCTGTGTTAGCATGCTTGGTGGACTGTTTAAAATGCTTTATGGCATTAACACAATTCTGTTATGACGTTTTGGCAGGGTTCCATTTGACTAGGGTCCAAAGTACACGACTAATTAATCCATAGATGATGCTGGGTATTTCCCATCTGTCTCATTTTCTGGCACTAGTTCTCTGAGGCAGAAGACCCTGTCAAAGGCTCATGTTACATAGCTCTCCATCTGCCTTTATTCATAGGCTTTTTAACTCACCGAGTTGGGTGTGCCTCTGGCTGCCTGTGGACAAACTGGAGTCTCCCTGTGGGTCTTTATCACCTTGTATGCTCAGTTGCATCTGACTTTTTACGACCCCATGGACTGCAGCACTCCAGGGTCACCTGCCATCACCAACTCCTGGAGCTTGCTCAAACTTGTGTCCATCGAGTCGGTGATGGCATCCAACCATCTCATCCTCTGTCGCCCCCTTCTCCTCCTGCCCTCAATCTTTCCCAGTATTAGGATCAGAGGCAGAAATGGGAAGTGGGGAGGAGGTCCAGGGAATTCTTTCTTCTTCCTAGAAAGTGCTGGGCTCAGGGGGCAGGGGTGGTGGTAGTGATTTAGTCCGTGAGTTGTGTCCAGCTCTTTCAACCCCGTAGACTGTAGCTCTCCAGGCTCGTCTGTCCACGGGATTTCCCAGGCAAGAATCCTGGAGCAGGTTGCCATTCCCTCCTCCAGGGCATCTTCCCAACCCAGGGATTGAACTTGCATCTCCCGAGTCTCCTGTGTTGGCAGGCAGATTCTTCACCACTGAGCCACCTGAGGGCCAGTCTCACGTTTCTCTCTCCAAACTACACATATCTGCACATGATGCCAGAGGATGTGTCTAGGAAGTCACTCTTGCCCTTGGCATAAGATCTAAATCTAACGACATGACAGGAAGCTGGCAATTTAGGCAGTGTTCACACCCAGTGACTTCTCTGGCCAGGATCTAGGGTTTGGGGTGCACCTCCCTTCCAGGTTAACACCCCTTCTCAACAGATTTTCATGAACTGGTTTCCTTCCTATAGTTTCCTGGAATGTGCCCCTCCTCCCTACCTCTTCCCTACTCCTTAGAGAGAAGAAGTTTTTAGAGCTATTATTTTCATATGGCATTATTTTTTCTCTGCTTTTCCTTATTGTGAAAATACTAGGCATTGAATCTATCCAAACACATCGTGATGATGGAAAAATTTCCTATCAGCTTTGTTCAGGAATCATCACCAGGAACTTGAATCAGCAGAGGGCTTCAGACCTCTCTGCCTCCAGACAGAGGCCAGCCTGTCTGCAAGGAGAAAGAACTGCATATTGCCTCCGTCTAATACATTTCCTCTCAGCCTGTTTATATCCATCCATCCATTCAGAATCTGAATCGGTTCAGGATTTAGTGGTCAGGAGGTCTGGGGCAGAATGACTGGTATCCACACTTCTGCCTTCATCAGTGCCTGGGAACGTCCTATAGACACAGAGACCCGACCCTCCACCCAGAAAGCTGAAGTCAGTAGGTTGCTGTCAAGTCCAGAAACTTATCTTTTCCTGAAAGCTCCTGGGGTGTCTTGATCATCAGTCGTATTGAAGAACCTCAGAGGATTTCTGCATCTTAGATCTGTAAATGCCTTAGGGATTAGTTAGTTCAAGTCTCTGAAGAAAAACAGGCCCAAGATCACATAGTTGGGCAATGGTTTTGCTAAAACACATGAAGAATGGTTCAGTTATGTCCAGCACACTCATTTAAGAAAGACAGGAGGGACTTCCCTGGCGGTCCAGTGGTTAAGATTCCATGCTTCCCATGCATGGGGCACAGGGTTGATCCCTCATCAGAAAGCTAGGATCCTACACGCCATGCAGCGTGGCCAAAATTTTTAAAAAGTAAATAAAAGAAAGGAACTTTTCTATTATTTCTTAGAAAAATTTTGCATCAATATGGCTCACAGTTTCTAATTTCTTTTTTTAAAATTACAGTTGCTATACAGTATTATATAAATTATAGGTGTACTATATATAGTGATTCACAATGTTTAAAGCTTATGTTCTACTTATAGCTATTATAAAATATTGGCTGTATTCCCTATGTTGTACTACATATCCTTGTAGCTTATTTTATATGATGAAAAGCTGAAAGCATTTCTTCTAAGATTAAGAATAGGACAAGGAAGCCCACTCTTGCCTATTTTATTCAACGTAGCTCTGGAAGTTTTAGTCACAGTAACCTGAAAAGAAAAATGAACGCAAATTGGAAAGAAAGAAGTAAAACTATCACTGTGTGTAGATAACGTGATACTATCCGTTAAAAATTCTAAAGATGCACCCAGCAAACTACTAGAGCTCACCACTGAATGTGGTAAACTTGCAGGATACAAAAGTAATATACATAAATCTGCTGCATTTCTATACACTAGCAGGGAACTATCTCAGAACCAAAAATTAAGGAAACAATCCCATTTACCATCACATCAGAAAGAGTAAAATATCTAGGAATAAATCTATCAAATTTTCCAGTTGCTCTATTTGAAATCTATCTGAAACACAACACCAAGTCTTGGGATTCACCAGTGGCTCGGACAGTAAAAAATTTGCCTGCAGGGCAGAAGACCGAGGTTTGATCCCTGGTTTGGGAAGATACCTGGAGAGGGGTATAGCTGCCCACTCCAGTATTCTTGTCTGGAGAATTCCATGGACAG
>SJYT01079201.1:2759-12820 GCA_006410635.1 Cephalophus harveyi | reverse complement strand
TTTTTTTTTTTTTTTTTGGCAAATTCATTTTTGTTTATGTATTTGGCTGAGCTGGATCTTCATTGCTGTGAGAGGGCTCTCTCGAGTTGCGGCGAGTGGGGGCTACTCTTTAGTTGTAGGAGTGGGTTCTCACTGATGGGGGCTTCTCTTGGTTCACTCTAGAGCATGGGCTCTAGAGTGTGGGCTCAGTAGTTGTGGCGAATGGGCTTAGTTACCCCATGCCATGTGTGGTCTTCCCTAAACAGGAATAGAACCCAGGCCCCATGCATTGGGAGTGTGGAGTCTTAGCCACTGGACCACCAGAGAAGTTTCTCCTTTAAACTTAAAAGTTACTCTTTTAAAGGATGCCACCTCCTGCTTCAACCCCCAGCTCAGCTCCCCAAATTCTGAACTCCAAACACTGGAAAGGTTTAAACTTTGTTGGTTTTAATGATGGCCATTTACAATGGACAAACATGTCGGTAATGGGTGTTCTTTCCTGGAGGTTTGTTTAGAAGTGAAAACAATGTGGCCAGTCATAAAAGTTTCTATTTATTTTAGGCTGGGTAGCTCACTTGTTCAGAGGAGGGATGGCCCTTGTCAGCAGACAGTTAAGATTTCTCATGATGTATATAATGAGTTTCATGGCTGAAAACTGAATAGGGACTAACGTCGATAGCGCACAACTCAGGAAGAATAATCACCATTTTAATGGACTCAAATTCTGTTGCACAGAATAATTGCCGATTAGTTTAAATAAGACCCTGCTTCTTAATGATCAGAATATATACGGATATATACACTGAATACGGAGGACTTGGATATCTGGCTGGAGCAACTGGGTAGATGGTGACACCATTTCCCATAGAAGGGTCCTGGGAAAAGCTTGTCATGGGTTTCCTCCCTGTTTTGATTGTTTCCAAAATGTCAGGCTTCTTTTGTTCGTGAGTATTTGCAAAATGATTAAGGAAATAGGGAGAACAGATTGGGGTGTGTATGTGTGTATTTCAAGTCCAGTGCTGAAAACTGTGTACTCTGGATGCAAAGTTCAAATCCCACTTTCACCACTTACTACCCCTGTGATGTTGAGCAAATGGATTTATCTTTCTGTGCTTCAGTATTCTAACATATAAAATAAGTATAATTATAGAAATAAATGGGGCTTCCCAGGTGGCTCAGTGGTAAAGAATCCACCTGCCAAGCAAGAGAGGTGGGTTCAGTTCTTGGGTTGGGAAGATCCCCTGGAGAAAGAAATGGCAGCACACTCCATTATTCTTGCCTGGGAAATCCCATGGACAGAGAAGCCCGGTGGGCTACAGTCTGTGAGGTCGCATCGGGGTCGGACATGACTTAGTTTAAATAACAAAACAACAACAACGTAAAAATAAAGAAGATCATATATATATATAAACTCATGTGCTGAACTCATAGTAGATGCTCAGTGAATAAAAGCCATGTTTAGTAGTACTTGCGGTAAAAGTATTAATAGTTCTCCTTGGGAATAACTCAGGGGACAGTCTAAAGAGGTTACGTGTGTTCTGACGGGCAAACCCGGCAGGAGGGTACACAGTGCCAGTTCCCAAACGTTGCCTGTGGCAATGAAAAAAATGGGAAGGAAGAAAGCTTTGACTGTGGTGTCTTGGGGAAAAAAATGGTGGGCTGGACTAGGGAGGGATTGGGGAAGAATCCTGGAATTTGGAGCAAATTCCCTGAGCCCTAATGTCATCATTTGTAAAAATGGGGATTAAAAATATCTAAATGACAGGGTTATTGTGATGGTAGGTAGTGTAATTATGCAAACCGCTTGGATGGATATGCAGGAAATGTTTGTTTTCTAAATAGGATCTGCCTTGTACTGAATAATGAATCATTGAAGAGGCACAGCGCTCTAAGCCTGGAGACCAGAGCAGCCTTTGAAATCCACCCGGAAGGAGTAGGTCACTCCCAGCCTGGCCACAGAACTTCCATCCAGGTGGCCTTTCGGCCTTGTGTTTTAGGAGCAGGAACCACAAACTCCCGTCTCTGCTGGCTGGGCCCTTTCTTAGGCCTGTTGTTCTGGGAGGCCTTGTGATATTTGTTCATCTAATCCATTAGCAAAAAAGACAGCTGGATATCCTTCACTTGAACCCCTGGCTCGGGTCCCACAAAGAAAAGACGTGTCCTTCCTGCAGTGGCCGTTCGCTTTGCCTGGCCTTGCTCCTCTCTGGCCGCTCTGGAAGACCCGGGGCAGGAGTTCGGGGAGAGCGGTCTGATGTCTCTAGTTCTTCAGGCCTCTATGGACTTGGTTACTTCCTCTCTGGTGCAGATGGGACCCAGGAAGGCCCTGGGCCAATCTTGCCGCTGGAGAGCTTCCTCCTCTCCCCACCCTCACCCTTGGGAGAGTATACTGGACCTGGGGACCCTAACTGAGGGTCTCCAGCTCAGTTCTGGGAGCAGGATGTGAGTCACCATTTTGAAAATGACCTGTGGGTCTTAGCGGGCAGGAGGCCAGGTGTCTGTCACCCCACCCTCCTCTGTACCTTTAACATCCCCTTCACTTAGTTCTTTCAGCCATTATTATTTTTAATAATGCCTTTGAACTGTGGTGCTGGGGAAGACTCCTAAAAGTCCCCTGGATAGCAAAGAGATCAAACCGGTCAATCTTAAGAGAAATCAACCCTGAATACTCGTTGGAATGACTGATGCTGAAGCTAAGGCATTTTGGTATTTTGGTCATTTGATGCAAACAGCAACTCATTGGAAAAGTCCCTGTTGCTGGGAAAGATTGAGGGCAGAAGGAGAAGAGGGCATCAGAGGATGAGATGGCTGGATGACATCACTGATGCAATGGACATGAACTTGGGCAAACTTCAGGAGATGGCGAGGAACAGGGAGGCCTGACATGCTGCAGTCCATGGGGTCACAGAGAGTTGGACATGACTGGGCAACTGAACGACAGCAACATTTTAAACCAAGGCCAACAGAAAGATGGGCTTCCCAGGTGGCACTAGTGATTAAGAACCTGCCTTCCAATGCAAAATGCAGAAGAGCAGTGCTGCCAAAAAAAAGGTGTCTAAGGTTCACAGAGGTGTGATTCTTTCCATTAAAATATATATATATATTTATTTTTAATTGAAGGATAATTGCTTTACAATATTATGTTGGTTTCTGCCATATATCAGCATAAATCAGCCATAGGCATACATATGTCCCCTCCCTCTTGAACCTTCCTCCCACCTCCTATCCCATCCTACCCCTCTAGGCTGTCACAGAGCATCAGATTTGAGCTCCCAAATGGTGAAGCCAGGATCCAAAGCTACTTTTCCTGACTGTAGATGCCCCGTTTACTACTCATCACACTGCCTGCTGCCTTCCCTAAGCCTCCCTGTTACTATATGGCGACGACACTCGGCCTAGCTTGCAAAGACCCCGAGATAACCAGCCCTCTGCCTGGCAAGGCAACCAACCTCATTGCTCTGTCTCCTGGGCAGGGGATCCCCCTGCTCTCTCCTTTCCCCACTGAGAACACCCTATGCTCACTCCCCCATTCCCTGGGCCTTTGTCTGGGACACCATTCCCTCCAAACCTCATTATTCCTGCTCCCTTGGGCTCTTGCGGCCTCTAGACAGCTGCCCATTGGTAGTCTTTTGCTGTATTCTTTATCTTCTGAGTATTCTGTTTAATTGTGTCTTCCTGTTCCTCCCTTCCAACCTACACACATATCCCAGCTAGGTCATCGGGTCCCCAAAGGCCTCCAGCACCAGACTCAGTTATAGCAGCTAGAATGTTCTCCTCCTTAGAGCTGCAAAGCCTGCGTCCCTTTCTCGCTGACTCTACGACATCCTGCTCCTGCTCTGTGAGATGTTGGTGACTCACCATTCACAATCCCCATTAGTCATAATCTTGCTTTCATGCCCACTCAGTTGCTAAGTCATGTCCGACTCTTTTGTGACCCCATGGACTGTAGCCTGCCAGGCTCCTCTGTCCATGGGATTCTTCATGCAAGAATGCTGGAGTGGGTAGCCATTTCCTTCACCAGAGGATCTTCCCAACCCATGGATTGAACCTGTGTCTCCTGGATTGCAAGCGAATTCTTTACCTGCTGAGCCATCGGGAAACCCTACTTTCATAACTCAAATTAATTCTGAAATGCCTGTTTTTCTGAGGTTCTCTATGGGACTGGGTTGCCAGAGGAGAAAAGGTGTTGGAGTCAGTAAGTTTAATCAGTGACATAAGTAAATTGCAGAACTCCAAGGAACAACTCTGGAAAGGCCTCTCTGGGGTCTGCTCTTAATGGAAGCAACAGGCCTCCCATTTAACAGGCCCTCAAATGTTCCTGCTCACACCTACAGGCATAATGTTTATTATGTGCTGACAACATGCAGGGCTCAAAAGTTTTCTCCTGCCATTTATGGGTGTTCATGTTACTGAAATGAAATATCTTCAGTATCATTACATATGTACATACACGTATACACACATACATATATTTATCTATTTTTCTTGTCTTTTCTTTTTTGTTATATGAAATCAGAAAGGTCTGGCTAGTTTCAGATCCCTCCTCTGCTACTCACTTGCTCTGGGACAGTGGGTCCTTCTCTTCACCTCCCGTTTCTCATCTGTAAGATGTGGAGAGTATGCTTTCCTTGAAGGGACATTGAGAGGCATGATTGACATAAGGTGTGTGGTCAGGGCCCAGGAGCATCTCCGGGAAGCTTGTAGAAATGCAGACTCTCAGGCCCCACCCCAGAACTGCAATCAGAATCTGCATTTCATAGAATTTGCATTCATCAATATTCCCAGATAATTCAAAAGAATCCCTGTTCTCAAGGAAGTAATAATCAGGGTATGGATCTATATGAGGAGGACAAGAGCATTCACAGAGTTCTTTTCAGCCCTTCTGAGGTGTCTTTGGATTCAGAGTGGTGTTGGTTGGACTTGGGTCTTGAGGCTCAGAGAGGGCTTCCCTGGTGGCTCAGATGGTAAACAATCTGCCTGCAATGCAGGAGACGCGGGTTCAATCCCTGAGTTGGGAAGATCTCCTGGAGAAGGGAATTCTCCAGTATTCCTCCCTAGAGAATGCCATGGACAGAGGAATCTGGCAGGCTACAGCCCATGGTATCACAAAGATTCGAACACGACTGAGCGACTAACACTTTCACTTCAGTTTTCAAGGTTCAGAGACTTAGCCTTGGTGGCAGATAGATTCTCAGACCGATCTGGGAGTAGGTATGGAGGTTGTGTGGTCTGTTGGTGGAAGGAGAAGTTGGAAAGGCAGGAAGGGTATGAGAAAGGGGAGGTATGTGAGCTGGAGGAAGAGTTTTCTAGAAGCTTTGGGAGCAAAGGGAGGAGACACACAGACAGAAATGAGCTTACTTACACAGAATTTGCTAGAGCAAAATGTTTATGAAAGTCACAATGGCTTATACATTAAACTCAATCCAGTGTGATATTTTCACATATACATGAGATGGTAATAAAGCGAAACTATGATCAGTTGAGAATCACAGGTGTTGGAATTGGAAGGGAATTTTAGGGATCATTGTTGGTCTAAGGCTTTTGGCCCCTGAAGCCCAATAGTTTTAGGACTTTTCACATCTGCCACATGCAGTGTGATCATTAAATCTTTTCTCTGGGCTGTAGAAATGAGAAAATAAAAATCCGTGAAATTGAAGGTTGTTATGTAGATTCAGTGTTTGTATGGTACCTAGCACAGGCCTGCTCCCAATTAAATAGCACATAGTTTTCTCACAGCCAGTGACCTACAGGAGGTAGAGGGGAAAATCATCATCAATACTACTAGTAGTATTAATAAATATTAAGACAGTAAGTTTAAATGTTCTGTGATGACCTAAATGGGAAAAAAATCCAAAAAAGAGGGGATATGTGTTTCTGTGTAGCTGATTCATTTTGCTGTACAGCAGAAACTAACACGACATTGTAAAGCAACTATACTTCAATAAAATTTTAAAAAGAAAAAACACCAAGTTTAAGATTTTAGGAATTGAATAAATTTCTTGTTACTATCAATCTGGGTAATGGTGATGATTATTATAACAAATCAACAGTAATCACAACAATAATATGATGTCATAAATAACACTCGCAGCCAACATTGAGAGTTTACTATATGCCAAGCACTAAATAAAGCACTTGGATTATTTCATTTGATTCTACAACCTATATGGTTGCTAGTTGTTGTTGCCAGTACTACCCTAGTTTATAGATGAAGAAACTGAGGCCTAGCGAGTTTAGTAATTGGCCCTCGGCCCAGAGATTATAAATGGAGTTGGAATTTGAATCCAGACCAAGTGCTCTGTAAACTGTTCTTTTAAACTCTGCATTAGCTCCATGCTCAAAAACCAACGAACAGAATGTTCTTTCCATTGGGTGGCAACATATGTATGTGCTGTTTGTTTTCTGGCCTGATTTTCTAGTATATTTCAAAGAAAAAGCCCTGGAGCAGATAAAGAGGAGAGAGTTGCTTTAAGTCTGAGAGGAGAAGGGGGAGAGGAGAAGGGGAAAAGAACCTTTGTTAACCCTCTGTGTGCTGGGCCTGTGCATGATCCCATTAATGTTCATGGTCCTCCATGGATGTGACCAGTGTATTCAGGGGGCACAGCGCAACTAACATATAGAGGAGTTCAGCCACTTCTTCAGCTTTATAGGTTACTAAGTGAAGGAGCTGGGATTTTAACCTGAGACCAAAGCCTAAGCAAGCTCAGAAAAGGCCTAGATTCGTGACTTGTATTTGTTCCTAAAGGAAAATTACACCCCTCCCAATTTCCTAAAGTCCCTAAGCCCTGGTTCCACTCCCCAAATCCTCCATCATAAAGTCTACAAATAGGGTCTTCCTTGGTAGCACAGTGGATAAGAATCCGCCTGCCAGTGCAACGTACGTGTGTTCAATCCCTGGTCCGGGAAGATTCCACATGCTATGTAGCAACTAAGCTTGTGCCCCACAACTACAAGCCTGTGCTCCAGAGCCTGTGCACAACAATTACTGAGGCTGTGAGCCACAACTACCGAAGCCCGCATGCCCTAGAGGCTATGCTCCGCAACAAGGGAAGCCACCGCAGTGAGAAGCCCATGTACCACAACAAACGGTAGTCCCTGCTCACAACAGCTAGACAAAGCCCGTGCACAACAACAAAGACCCAGTGCAGCCAAAAATAAATAAATGAAATTAAAATAAACCCAACAAACTTAAAAAAAATCTATAAATAATTTGAAGAAACTTCCCCTAGAATTGTCTGAAATCTTATCCTGGAAGGTACCCACAAAAATAATTCCTTTCTAGAAATAGTTTATTCTTGACTTCTGGTTCATCCTTTTCTAATAAGAATTTCAAGTAGCTTACATAGAATCAGCAATAAACTATAAAACAATGGGAAAGTAAGGTAGGAAAAAGAAGTTTAGGCTAAGAAAGGGCCCTGAATCTGGTAAAATGGTCTGAGGCATCTTTAATTGAAATGGAATATTTATTACTCCCAGAGGGACTAAAAGTAGAAAAATCCAGGTAGCTTCCAGGGGGATTCCTCACAAATCCATGGATCATGTGAATTACTATAGGAAATGGGGGCAATTTCAAGGCACATTTTGGCCTTCAAACCAAAGTCTGGAGTGGGTTTCAGGCCCTTCCCTTGTCTGTAGGTCTCAGGATGAGATGAGGGTTTGGCTGAAGAACCATGAGCCTTAAGATGTGTGCCGTGCAGCGCGTAGTTGCCAGAGCTCAGTTGTGTCCGACTCTTTGCAACCCCATGGACCGTAGCCCACCAGGCTCCTGTGTCCAGGGGGATTCTCCAGACAAGAATACTGGAGTGGGTTGTCATGCCCTCCTCCAGAGGATCTTCTCAACCCAGGAATCGAATCAGGGTCTCCTTCATGGCAGGTGGATTCTCTACCAGCTGTATGCTGCTGCTGCTGCTGCTGCTAAGTCGCTTCAGTCGTGTCCGACTATGTGTGACCCCATAGATGGCAGCCCAACAGGCTCCCCCGTCCCTGAGATTCTCCAGGCAAGAACACTGGAGTGGGTTGCCATTTCCTTCTCCAATGCATGAAAGTAAAAAGTGAAAGTGAACTCGCTCAGTCGAGTCCGGCTCTTAGCGACCCCATGGACTGCAGCCCACCAGGCTCCTCCGTCCAGGGGATTTTCCAGGCAAGAGTACTGGAGTGGGGTGCCATCGCCTTCTCTCTCAAGTTGTATAGTAGTCCTTACATCCTTCCTTCCTTTCTTCTTTGGTACCAGTTGTATGTGATGTTTCACTAAAATTTCTTTTCTTTGTAATGTGTTCTCTTCACTGACTGAATGTGTCATTCCACCAGAGGGTCAAGTATAGCTCTTTCCACAATGCACAAAGCCTGCTCTCCAAAAAGATGCAACTCTCAAGCTTCGGGCAAAGGGGTCCACCCACAGTGCTTCTCTCACTTAGAGCTATCAGAAAAATAGGGCGGGAACCAGCCTACATCACATGGACTCCACCTTGTGTCAACAGCCCTCACAAACCGAGGGGCCCGGCCGCAGCCTTTGACACCACCTGGTACTGTACACTGGAACCAGCTCGCTCGCGCGCAGGAAGGAAAACAGGCGCTGGCCCTGTTCCGATGGCGGCCGATAACGCCGCCCCTCCACTCAGGGCGCCATTGTTCTGCTCCTCTGCTCCTTGCCTCCTTCATTCCAAGCAGCTCTGATAAGTCTGTGCACGGGGCAGGCTTGTGTTTGAGTTGGGACTGTCAAACCCATTACTCAAAGAGAGGACGTGGACGTGCTTTGGGAAGGGCAAACTCTGGTCTGAAGGAGTCGGAGAGAATACAGATGATTTATGATTAACTAAATGGCCACACTGTTGAGTTTGGTCTCACTGACCGCTGTTTGAGTCATGCCTCCTTTGTGGGGTTGGTGTGTCTCCATTGAGGTGTGAGTCAAGAGTGACCAAAGACAAAGCAGGCAAGAAATTAATGAGCGATGGGCGTGAGGGTAGTCCAGCATGTTGTCTCCCAGTGAAGGGAGAGGGACCCATTCTATCTGAATGGGTCTTCTACCTGCAGTGCAAGATACAAGAGAGAGACAGATTTGATGCCTGGGTTGGGACGATCCCCTGGAGAAGGAAATGACAACCCGCTCCATTACACTGGACTGGGAAGACCCGTGGACACAGGAGCCTGATGGGCTACAGTCTGTGAGGTCACAAAGAGTTGGACACGACTGAGCGACGAAACACACACACACAGACACACCTGAATGAGTCTAACTGGGTTAGCTACTACCTGTGTCGCTGGAAATGTAGGGAAACTTATTTGTAAGAGTGTTTGAGTGAGGTTAATATTCCCCTTAACTGTCTCCACTATCAAAACTTTAGGCTCCTTTGTGAACTTTCATTAGGAGTGAAGAAGCAAAAAAAAGAGGGTGTTTTCTGGTACCAGCTGGTGTTACAGCCACAAAGGGTGGGAGCTGGCAGAGGTGTGGGGTTGGCTGTGTGACTTGCCAAATACCCTGGGAGTCTTTTTTTTTTTTTTTTTCTGGTCTGGCCTCTTGGAGTATGTTAGTTTTAAAGAGTTTTCCTCCAGAGTTAGCAAGTTGAGTAAAATGTGTGAACACATTAAAAAAGCCAAAGGGTTACACAAAAAGGCTGTCTTATTATTTCGTTTTGTGCTGACCACAGCTCTGTGAGGTTGCTATATTGCCTGTTACCATCTTCATTTTTAATTTGTGTAAATTAAGGCCCAGAGAGGTGAGGGTGCCCATCAAAGTCACACAGCTGGCAAGAAGCTGAGCTGGGAGTAGGACCCAGCTCTCTGACCTGGGGTCAGCCTGGCTGCTATGGCAGTAATATCAAATTTAGGAGGCTATGTAAGGAAGATAGGAATTTGACTTAAAATTTTCTTTATCACTTGAGGACTTCTCTGGTGGACCACTGGTTAGGAATCTGCATGCCAATGCAGGAGACAGGTTTGATCCCTGGTCTGGAAAGATCCCCATATGCTGAGGAGCAACTAAGCCATGAGCTGCAACTACTGATCCCACATGCCACAACTACAGAAGCCTGTGCACGCCAGAGCCCAAGATCTGCAATGAGAGAAGCCACATCAATGAGAAACCCAAG
>SJYT01079200.1:0-115115 GCA_006410635.1 Cephalophus harveyi | reverse complement strand
GAGATGGTGATGAACAGGGAGGCCTGGCGTGCTGCGATTCATGGGGTCGCAAAGAGTCGGACACGACTGAGCGACTGAACTGAACTGAACTGAACTATCTCTTTGAATCCTTGTCTCCAAGCTACATGAAAATATGTGTATTTTGTTTTACTTGTGGCAGTAATTTTAAAATAATTCAACAGAAAATTTAGCATTTAATCTTATGTTTATATTAGTATTTCCTTTATTCTTCATGTAATAATAAATTCTTTTGAACTGTGGTGTTGGAGAAGACTCTTGAGAGTCCCTTGGACTGCAAGGAGATCCAAGCAGTCAGTCCAAAAGGGAATCATTCTTGAATGTTCACTGGAAGTACTGACGCTGAAGCTGAAACTCCAATACTTTGGCCACCTGATGGGAAGAACAGACTCATTGGAGAAGACCTTGATGCTGGGAAAGATTGAAGGTGAGAGGAGAAGGGGACAACAGAGGAGGAGAATGTTGGATGGCATCACTTCCTTGATGGACATGAGTTTGAGCAAACTCAAGGAACTGGTGATGGATAGGGAGGCCTGGTGTGCTGCAGTCCATGGAGTTGCAAAGAATCTGACACTACTGAGTGAGTGAACTGAACTGAGTGATAAATTTAATAAAATATCATTAAAGGTTAATGAGAAGGTTTTTTGATCTTTTTGTTGGAAAAATAAAGCTACTATGTTAAATTGCAATAGACTGATTTGATCTGGGTAAAAGGTATAATTCGGAAGCCCCAGTAGCTCAAGAGGTAAAGAATCCACCTAAAAAGCAGGAAATGTGGATTTGATCCTGGATTAGCAAGGCCCCCTAGAGAAGGAAATAGAAACCCACTCCAGTGTTCATGCCTGGAAAATCCCATGGACAGAGGAGCCTGGCAGACTACAGTCCATAATTGAGCACATAGTAGGACATGACTGAGCACACACACACAGAAGGTATAACAGATTTATTTCTGATAAAAGTAGCCATTGTTATCAGAAAATTATTAGACTTTGTTAATCTGTAAATTATATAGATGAGAAAATAACTCCATAGTGAATTTATAAATTATTTTATACAAAATTTACAAATGCTAAGTGACAGTTACATAATAAAGGTGGTACTTTTTTGTTCGTTAATGAAAATTCAATAAGCCTTCTGAACACTTGCTTTGTCCCATTTATTCCAGGTAATAAAGCAGTAAACAAAAATGTATCCTAGTCTCATAAAGTTACAGGAAACATAGTCTCCATAAGATTATTTCATTTGATGAAAAGAACCATAAAGAAAAATAAGATTGATTGATACAGAATGGGAGGAAGCAGAGGGCCTTAGGAACTTAGACCTGGTAGATCTCTATAAAAGATGTTACTTTCAATCTAAGATTTAAACCAATGACAAATGTAGCAGGGAAAAACCAATGTGGAAGCAAATATAAGTAGAATGAAAATCTGAAAACATATGAAACAGTTTGTGTGTTTAAAAACTTAAAAATGACCCCAGAGCCAGAAAATTCTGCATGAGTGGAGGCCAGCTTTAAAAGGATGTGGTCCATGGAAGTAGAATCAGTTCATAGTAGGCCTCTCTTATTTCTTCCACATCATTATTAATCTCATCCACTAATATTTATCCATTCTTATCTGACTTCCTAACTATATATTGTGATGATTAATTCTTGCTTTTTTGATGATTAAAAAAAATAACAAGCGCTTTCTCTTTGGTCATGATTCTAAATGTGACATCATTGTGTTTTTTATTTACAGCAATATAACCTCAGTTTGACTATATATGAGTAAATATGAAAAACTTTTTGGTATTTCTGAATAAAACTTTTTGAAAAGATTTTTGCATCCTGTATAATCTTAAATAAATAAATTGAAAGAGCTTCCTTCCCTTCCACTGTGTTCAGGTAGAGCGTCTGAAGTTATCCATCACCTCTGATACTTGATGGCCTACTTGTGTGACCTGTGCTGAGTTTTGCGGAAGAATCCATGCATAGAGTACAGATACGGCTTTCTGTGTACTTTTATTATAAAGGCAAAGGCAAAAAGTAAGACCACAGATAAAAGGAGAATCCCAGCATGAGCAGAAAAGATCTGCCTGCTATGTGCAAATGAGAAGCCACCTAGCTTGCTATCAACAGCCCAGGCCACGTTTATATTAGGGCAGCAAACTGATGTGGTTTTTTTAAAAACAGAGTGCATTATGGGATACTGATTTTATTGCTAACAACAATCTGTCTCCCAAACTATATAAAAAAGCTCTCACACTTGATAGGAAAAGGGAAAGAATTAAATATTTACTTTAGTCTTTTTGTTTAAGAAAGAGTACTTTGATATGCATTGCTTCCCCAGTGGCTCAGCCATAAAAAATCCACCTGCAGTGTAGGAGACACCAGAGATGTGAGTTCTATCCCTAGGTCCGGGAAGGTCCCCTGGAGAAGGGAATGGCAACTCAGTCCAGTATTCTTGCCTGGAAAATTCCATGGACAGAGAAGCATGGCCAGCTATAGTCCGTGGAGTCGCAAAGAGCCAGACATGACTGAAATGACTGAGCATGAATGCTTTTTGATATTCCAGATCTTATTTAGGTTGTTATGATAATAGAATGATTCTTAATAGTGGTGTACATATATATCAAGTTTTAAAAGAATATAGACCTCTGGAAATGCCCCAGACCTATGGAAACAACTTCAGTTGTGAATCATCATGAATACTGAATTTTTAACATGTTCACAAGTGCTTCTTGTGTGCAGAGATGTCTTTAATCTGCATATTTTAGGCCCTCAAGGTAAAAGGTCTGTGTGATCTACTATGATACTATCAATCAAATGACAAAATCATAGATAATCAAGACTTAAGTTTGTGCAGTGTTAGAACATCAGAGCAATATTTTGTATTTTACTCGATTAGTTCTGATACACATTCACTGTGAAAATGTGCCTATTTCTTCAGCAAAGAAATGGTTCATATGGACTTATTTGTGAATCTTTATGAATGTTGTGCCCAAAAATTTGTAACAAAGGAAAATTTTCTAGTCAATGGTAACCAAATAAAAGGATGTGTGATTTCATTAGCTATCAATTTATATGGTAAGTGTAACTCAGAGCATTTCACTGTAATTTTGAAAAGTGCTATTTTTTCCTCTAAAATTATACTAAACACACTGCTGAGAGAGAGATGATGGCTCTGGTACAGTGATGTTCGATGGACACGGTCCTATAAAGGGTTTCCTCTGCTACACTCCAACTAATTGTACAACACCTCCCTTGATCTTCATAAAGCATCATTTCCCCGTGTAAACTCTGGATGAAAAAAATTCATTGTTTTGTAGAGAATTTGTTGGTGCATAGGCAAGGCAGTAATCAGCAAGAACTCAGTAAATATTAATCTCTAGCAGAATAATTAGCACTTAGTAACTGATCAGAAAACGCAATCATTCATACCATGGAGAGTATGTGAGATAACTTAGTGGGTGAGATACTGAATGTAACAAAAAGATACAAAAAGTTATTATGCAAGTCAAAAGGAAGCCCACTATGGTAAAGCATGTGTTGTGGGGAAAGCCTAGAGTTTTTCTTTAAACAGAAAACAAAATGGAATTGAGGAACATCAAGTAAAGGGGATTAAGACCTTAGAATATTAGATGAAAAAATTAAAACAATTTACTTCTAATTCCATGGATGGAGAATATTTACATTGCACAGAGTTTAAAATCGTAGAGATAAGAAATAAGGTAAAAATGGTGAAGGAAAAGATTAAAGTAATGTTGAGTTTTGAGGAGTAAGACTTGAAAATAGTAATAAGCATAGAAAGGCAAAATACTCTCTACATAAATAAATAATGAATGATTATATTTACATTGTAATGAATATAGACATGCAGAAAAATTGTTGTATGGATCATACTAAACCTTCAACTTCCTATAGCAAATATATGTTAGAGTTTTGTTAGGATGAGTCTTAAGTAGTTTTTTTTTTTTTCACATTCAGGACATTTAGCATTGCTTTAGTAATGTTATCTAAACTATAGCCCTTATTCAAACATAACATTTAGTTGTGAAGTCTTCTAATCTCTTTTATTATTATCTTTTTGTTTCACATATGATATTTTACATGTATCAGTGCCATTCTCCCATATCATCCAGGCCTCACCCTCTCCCACAGAGTCCAAAAATCTGTTCAATACATCTATGCCTCTCTTTCTGTCTTGCATACAGGGTTATCGTTACCATCTTTCTAAATTCCATATGTATCCATTAGTATACTGTATTGGTGTTTTTGTTTCTGGCTTACTTCACTCTGTATAATAGGCTCCAGTTTCATCCACCCCATTAGAACTGATTCAAATGTATTCTTTTTAATGGCTGAGTAATGCTCCATTGTGTATATGTACCACAGCTTTCTTATCCATTCATCTGCTGATGGACATCTACGTTGCTTCCATGTCCTGGCTATTACAAACAGTGCTGCGATGAACACTGGGGTACATGTGTTTCTTTTGATTCTGGTTTCCGCAGCGTGTATGCCTAGCACTGGGATTGCTGGGTCACTGGGCAGTTCTATTTCCAGTTTTTAAATGAATCTCCACACTGTTCTCCATAGTGGCTGTACTAGATTGCATTCCCATCAACAGTGTAAGAGGGTCCCCTTTTCTCCACACCCTCTCCAGCATTTATTGTTTGTAGACTTCTGCATCACAGCCATTCTGACTGGCGTGAAATGGTACCTCATTGTGGTTTTGATTGGCATTTCTCTGGTAATGAGTGATGTTGAGCATCTTTTCACGTGTTTGTTAGCCATCTGTACATCTTCTTTGGAGAAATGTCTGTTTAGTTCTTGGCCCTTTGATTGGGTGTTTTGTTTTTCTGGAATTGAGCTGCAAGAGTTGCCTATATATTTTTGAGATTAATTTTTTGTCCATTTCTTCTTTTGCTATTATTTTCTCCCATTCTGAAGGCTGTCTTTTCACCTTGCTTGTAGTTTCTTTTGTTGTCCAGAAGGTTTTAATTGTAATTAGATCCCATTTGTTTATTTTTGCTTTTATTTCCAGTATTCTGGGAGGTGGGTCATAGAGGATCTGCTGTGATGTATGTCGGAGAGTGTTTTGTCTATGTTCTCCTGTAGGAGTTTTATAGTTTCTGGCCTTACGTTTAGATCTTTAATCCATTTTGAGTTTATTTTTGTGTATGGTGTTAGAAAGTGTTTTAGTTTCATTCTTCTACAAGTGGTTGACCAGTTTTCCCAGCACCACTCTTAAAGAGATTGTCTTTTCTCCATTGTATATTCTTGGCTCCTTTGTCAAATATAAGGTGCCCATAGGTGCATGGATTTATCTCTGGGCTTTCTATTTTGTTCCACTGATCTATATTTCTGTCTTTGTGCCAGTATAATATTGTCTTGATGACTGTAGCTTTGTAGTAGAGCATGAAGTAAGGCAGGTTGATTCCTCCAGCTCCATTCTTCCTTCTCAAGACTGCTTTGGCTGTTCAAGGTTTTTTGTATTTCCATACAAATTGTGAAATTATTTGTTCTAGTTCTGGAAAAATACCATTGGTAGCTTGATAAGGATTGTATTGAATCTATAGATTGCTTTGGGTAGTATACTCATTTTCACTATATTGATTCTTCTGATTCATGAACATGGTGTATTTCTAATCTATTAGTGTCCTCTTTGATTTCTTTCACCAGTGTTTTATAGTTTTCTATATATAGGTTTTTGTTTCTTTATGTAGATATATTCCTAAGTATTTTATTCTTTTCACTGCAATGGTGAATTGTTTCCTTAATATCACTTTCTGTTTTCTCATTGTCAGTGTATAGGAATGCACAAGATTTCTGTGTGCTGATTTTATATCCTGCAACTTTACTATATTCATTGATTAGCTCTAGTAATTTTCTGGTGGAGTCTTTAGGGTTTTCTATGTAGAGGATCAATCATCTGCAAACAGTGAGAGTTTTAATTCTTCTTTTCCAATTTGGATTCCTTTTATTTCTTTTTCTGCTCTGATTGCTGTGGCCAAAACTTCCAAAACTGTGTTGAATAGTAGTGGTTAGACTGGGCACCCTTGTCTTGTTCCTGACTTTAGGGGAAATGCTTTCCATTTTTCACCATTGAGGATAATGTTTGCTGAGGGTTTGTTATATATAGCTTTTATTATGTTGAGGTATGTTGCTTCTATTCTTACTTTCTGGAAGGTTTTTATCATAAATGAATGTTGAATTTTGTCAAAGGCATTCTCTTATCTATTGAGATAATCATATGGATTTTATCTTTCAGTTTGTTAATGTGGTGTATTACATTGATTTGAGGATATTGAAGAATCCTTGCATCCCTGGGATAAAGCTCACTTGTCATGATGTATGATCTTTTTAATATGTTGTTGGATTCTGATTGCTAGAATTTTGTTAAGGATTTTTGCATCTATGTTCATCAGTGATATTGGCCTGTAGTTTTCTTTTTTTGTGGCATCTTTGTCAGGTTTTGGTATTAGGGTGATGGTGGTCTCATAGAATGAGTTTGGAAGTTTACCTTCCCTGAAATTTTCTGGAAGAGTTTGAGTAGGATAGGTGTTAGCTCGTCTCTAAATTTTTGGTAGAATTCAGCTGTGAGGCCATCTGGACCTGAGCTTTTGTTTGCTGGAAGATTTCTGATTACAGTTTGAATTTCCGTGCTTGTGATCGATCTGTTCAGTTCAGTTCAGTCACTCAGTCGTGTTCGACTCTTTGCGACCCTATGAATCCATCATGCCAGGCCTCCCTGTCCATCACCAACTCCTGGAGTTCACTCAGATTCACGTCCATTGAGTCAGTGATGCAATCCAGCCATCTCATCCTCTGTCGTCCCCTTCTCCTCCTGCCCCCAATCCCTCCTAGCATCAAAGTCTTTTCCAATGAGTCAGTTCTTCGCATGAGGGGGCCAAAGTACTGGAGTTTCAGCTTTAGCATCATTCCTTCCAAAGAAATCCCAGGGCTGATCTCCTTCAGAATGGACTGGTTGGATCTCCTTGCAGTCCAAGGGACTCTCAAGAATCTTCTCCAACACCACAGTTCAAAAGCATCAATTCTTCAGTGCTCAGCCTTCTTCACAGTCCAACTCTCACATCCATACAGGACTACTGGAAAAACCATAGCTTTGACTAGATGGACCTTAGTTGGGAAAGTAATGTCTCTGCTTTTCAATATGCTATCTAGGTTGGTCATAACTTTTCTTCCAAGGAGTAAGCGTCTTTTAATTTCAAGGCTGCAGTCAACAAGATTATCTATTTCCTCCTGGTTCAGCTTTGGAAAGTTGCACTCTTCTAAGAATTTGTCCATTTCTTCCAAGCTGTCCATTTTATTTGCATATAGTTGCTGATAATAATCTCTTATGATCCCTTCTATTTCTGTGTTGTCTGTTGTGTTAATTTTATTGATTTGATTTTTCTCTCTTTGTTTCTTGATGAGTCTGGCTAATGGTTTGTCAATTTTATCTTCTCAAAGAACCAGCTTTTGGCTTTGTTGATTTTTGCTATGGTCTCTTTTGTTTCTTTTGCATTTATTTCTGCCCTAATTTTTAAGACTTCTTTCCTTCTACTAAACCTGGGGTTCATAATTTCTTCCTTTTCTTGTTCCTTTAGGTGTAGAATTAGGTTATTTGTTTGACTGTTTTCTTGTTTCTTGAGGTATGCCTGTATTGGTATGAACCTTCCCCTCAGCACTACTTTTATAGTGTCCCATAGGTTTGGGATTGCTGTGTTTTCCTTTTCATTTGTTTCTATGCATGTTTTGATTTCTTTTTTGATTTCTTCCGTGATTTGTTGGTTATTCAGAAGTGTGTTTTTCAGCCTCCATATGTTGGGATTTTAATGGCTTTTCTCCTATAATTGAGATCTAATCTTACTGCATTGTGGTCAGAAAAGATGCTTGGAATGATTTCTTTTTTTTTTTTTTTAATTTTACCAAAGCTAGATTTATGGCCCAGGATGTGATCTATCCTGGAGAAGGTTCCGTGTGTGCTTGAGAAAAAGGTGAAATTCATTGTTTTGGAGTGAAATGTCCTGTAGATATCAATTAGGTCAAACTGGTCTATTGTATCATTTAAAGTTTGTGTTTCCTTGTTAATTTTCTGTTTAGTTGATCTATCCATAGATGTGAGTGGGATATTAAAGTCTCCCATTATTATTGTGTTATTGTTAATTTCCCCTTTCATACTTGTTAGCATTTGTCTTACATATTGTGGTGCTCCTATGTTGGGTGCCTATATATTTATGATTGTTATATCTTCTTCTTGGATTGATCCTTTGATCATTATGTAGTATCCTTCTTTATCTCTTTTCACAGCCTTTGTTTTAAAGTCTATTTTATCTGATATGAGTATTGCTACTCCTGCTTTCTTTTGGTCTCTATTTGCGTGGAATATCTTTTTCCAGCCCTTCACTTTCAGTCTGTATGTGAACCTTGTTTTGAGGTGGGTCTCTTGTAGACAACATATATGGGGATCTTGTTTTTGTATCCATTTAGCCAGTCTTTGTCTTTTGGTTGGGGCATTCAACCCATTTACGTTTAAGGTAATTATTGATAAGTGTGATCCCGTTGCCAATTACTTTATTGTTTTGGGTTTGAGTTTATACACCCTTTCTGTGTTTCCTGTCTAGAGAAGATCCTTTAACATTTGTTGGAGAGCTGGTTTGGTGGTGCTGAATTCTCTCAGCTTTTGCTTGTCTGTAAAGCATTTGATTTCTCCTTCATGTTTGAATGAGATCCTTGCTGGGTACAATAATCTGGGCTGTAGGTTATTTTCTTTCATCACTTTAAGTATGTCTTGCCATTCCCTCCTGGCCTGAAGAATTTCTATTGAAAGATCAGCTGTTATCCTTATGGGAATCCCTTTGTGTGTTATTTATTGCTTTTCCCTTGCTGCTTTTAATATTTGTTTTTTGTGTTTGATCTTTGTTAATTTGATTAATATGTGTCTTGGGGTGTTTTGCCTTGGGTTTATCCTGTTTGGAACTCTCTGGGTTTCTTGGACTTGGGTGATTATTTCCTTCCCCATTTTAGGGAAGTTTTCAACTATTATCTCCTCAAGTATTTTCTCATGGCCTTTCTTTTTGTCTTCTTCTTCTGGGACTCATATGATTCAAATGTTGGGGTGTTAAACATTGTCCTGGAGGTCTCTGAGGTTGTCCTCATTTCTTTTATTTCATTTTTCTTTTTTCCTCTCTGTTTCATTTATTTCTACCATTCTATCTTCTACCTCACTTATCCTATCTTCTGCCTCCATTATTCTTCTGTTGGTTCCCTCCAGAGTGTTTTTTATTTCATTTATTACATAATTCAATATATATTGACTTTTTTTTAATGTCTTCTAAGTCCTTGTTAAACCTTTCTTGCATCTTCTCGATCCTTGTCTCGAGGCTATTTATCTGTAACTCCAATTTGTTTTCAAGATTTTGAATCATTTTCACTATCATTATTTGTTATTCTTTATCAGGTAGGTTCCCTCTCTCTTCCTCTTTTGTTTAGTTTGGTGGGCATTTATCCTGTTCCTTTACCTGCTGGGTATTTCTCTGCCTTTTCATCTTGTTTATATTGCTGTATTTGGGGTGGCCTTTCTGTATTCTAGCAGTTGGTGGTTCCTCTTTATTGTGGAGGTTCCTCACTGAGGGTGGGGTTGGACGGGTGGCTTGTCAAGGTTTCCTGGTTAGGGAAGCTTGTATTGGTGTTCTGGTGGGTGGAGCTGGATTTTTTCTTTCTGGAGTGCAAAGGAGTGTTGAGTAAAATGTTTTGAGAAGCCAGTGGGTTTGGTGTGATTTTGGTCAGCCTGTGTATAGAGGCTCATGTTTATGTTCCTGTGTTGCTGGAGAATTTGCATAGTATGTCTTGCTCTGGAACTTGTTGGCCCTTGGGTGGTGCTTGGTTTCAGTGTAGGTATGGAGGCGTTTGATGAGCTACTGTCAATTAATGTTCCCTGGATTCAGGAGTTCTCTGGTGTTCTCAGGATTTGGACTTAAGCCACCTGCCTCTGGTTTTCAGTTTTATTTTTACAGTAGCATCAAGACTTCTTCACCTATATAGCACTGATGATAAAGCATCTAGGTTAATGAAGAATAGTTTCTCCACAGTGAGGGACACCCAGAGAGGTACGCAGAGTTACATGGAGAAGAGAAGAGGGAGGAGGGAGATAGAAGTGACCAGGAGGAGAAGAGGGGGAATTAAATGGGGAGAGAGCAAGCTAGCCAGTAATCACTTCCCTATGTGCTCTCCACAGTCTGGATCCCTCAGAGATGTTCACAGAGTTACACAGAGAAGAGAAGAGGGGGGAAAGAGACAGAGGTGGCCAGAAGGATAAAAGGGGGAATCAAAATGATAGAGACAGATCCAGCCAGTAATCAGTTCCCTAAGTGTTCTCCACAGTCTGGAACACACAAAGACATTCACTGAGTTGGATAGAGAAAAAATGGAGGAGGGGAGAGATAGAGGCAACCTGGTAGAGAAAAAGGAGAGTCAAAAGGGAGAAAGAGCAATCAGGCCAGTGATCTCACTCCCAAGTAAAAATAGGTATTGAAGATTGGGTTCTTAAAGGTGGAAAGTTGACAACAAATACCAAAAAAGCAAAGATTAAAAATCTTGATTAGAGGTTAGATTTTCAAAAATACAATATTAAAACAACAACAGCAACAGCAACCACACGCACACTCAAAAAAAAAAAAAAACACAAAGTCACAGAAATTATAAAATATATATGGGAAGTTCGGAGAAGGCAATGGCATCCCACTCCAGTACTCTTGCCTGGAAACTCCCATGGACAGAGGAGCCTGGTAGGCTGCAGTCCATGGGGTTACTGAGTCAGACACGGCTGAGCAACTTCACTTTCACGCATTGGAGAAGGAAATGGCAACCCACTCCAGTGTCCTTGCCTGGAGAATCCCAGGGATGGCGGAGCCCAATGGGCTGCCATCTGTGGGGTCACACAGAGTCAGACACGACTGAAGCGACTTAGCAGCAGCAGCAGCAGGATATATGAAGTTTGCTTTAAAAATAGTCTTTCTTTTTTTGCAAGGTAATTGTGGATGATAAAAATGAAAATTAAGGGAGTGATGTGGACTTAAAAATAACAAAAAATGATTAAAGTAAAATTTTTTTAATTTAAAAAATAATAGTAAAAATATATCTTAAGACTTTCTCTGGAGCTGTTGCAGACAGTGTGGGGTCAGTTCATTTTCAGATAATTCCTTGGTCCAGCTTGTACTTCTCACAGTCTATAGGCCCCTTCCTATGTAGTCGGTGCTAACTCCATGGTTTTAATCTATTGCACCTGTCACTTCCCAAGCAGTTCTCTCTGCTTATTTTAGCTTCTTCTGTTTGCTGGTCTCTTCAGTGTCTAATTTCTGCCCTGACACAAGGAGTGTGGTGGTGGTCAATTTTTTTTTTTTAATTTTTTTTATTTTTAGGCTCACTTGTTCAGTCATGCTTTGGGGAGGAAGGAACACTGCAAATATATTACTGGCATGTGTTCACAGTGATTCAGTCACACTGGTTTGCCCCCACTCACTGCATGTGTGCTTCCCAGTCTACACTGCTCAGACTCTAGGTTGCTCTGATGGGAACTGTCTGCTGCACACCCTGGTTTACATGCACTTCCCAGGTCTAAGCCATTCAGGTTCAGGTTCTCTAGTACTCCACAATGGCGCAGACTTTGTTAGGCCTGCATTTTGTGCCCATCCCAGGTCCAAGCAGCTCAGGTGACCAGTTCCTTGGCGAGTGTAGTCACCCCCAGTTGAAGGCTGCAACTTATCCCTTCCCCATCCCAGCCACTAGGTTTTCTGGGTGTACAATGGGCGTGTCTTGTGTCTCTTCTGGGAAGCTGATCTCTGGCTAAGACCCTGCCAGTGGATGTCGACCATCCAGAATCCCAAGAAGTCCCAGTTAGCAAGGAAGTCTGCTTGAAGTTTGTTATAAGATGCCTCTCTGGGGCCACAATTGCCCCCTTCTGGCTCTGGCTGCCCTCACCAGCCTGTCTCCTGTGGGGGATGGGCTGGTCCACAGCCAGCTAGCTCTGCTCAGTCCTTTGTTCTGTGACCGTGCCTAGTGGTGTCTTGAAGTGAAGTGGCTCAGTCATGTCTGACTCTTTGCAACCCCATGGACTGTAGCCTACTGGGCTCCTCCATCCATGGGATTTTTCAAGCAAGAATACTGGAGTGGGTTGCCATTTCCTTCTCTAGGGAAATTTCCCACCCAAGGATTGAACCCGGGTCTCCCGCATTGTAGGCAGACACTTTACTGCCTGAGGCAAAATGGCAAGCCTTGGAATCTCAGAGGGCAAAACAACCGGGAGGAAAAATAAATAAATAATTAAACCCCACAGATTCCCTGCCTAACAGCAACTCCCAGTGGTGCAACAGCCCAGATGTACAGCTGGGAGTTGCTGTTAGGTAGGTAATCTGTGGGGTTTAATTATTTATTTTTCTTCTCAGTTGTTTTGCCCTCTGAGATTCCAAGGCTTGCCACAGACCCACCTGAGAGTGTTTCCTGGTGTTTGGAAACTTCTCTCTTTTTTAAGACTCCCTTCCTGGGACAGATCTATGTCCCTACCTCTTTTGTCTCTCTTTTTATATTTTATATTTTGTCCTACCTCCTTTTGAAGACAATGGGCTGTTTTTCTGGGTGCCTGATGTCCTCTTTCAGCATTCAGAAATTGTTCTGTGGAATTTGCTCGGCATTCAAATATTCTTTTGATGAATTTGTGGGGGAGAAAGTGGTCTCTCCGTCCTATTCCTCTGCCATGTTAGGACCGCCTCCCTTAAGTAGTTTTTTAATGGATCTGTTCTCATATGCAGTCTTTTGAGGTCTCTAATATACTGTGAAATGAAGTGTTTGTCACTCAGGCATGTGGGACCCTTTGTTACCCCATGGGATTCTCCAGGCAATACCAGGGTGGGTTGCCATTTCCTTCTCCAAATATGCTTTCAGGGCATCTGTAAATGTAAACTCATTTTCATAAACATAATGTGTGTAAAATTTTTTTCGCTTTTTCCTAATGTTGACATTTACAAAAAATATGCAAAATCAATGGTTGATCTGATACTACCTCAAGATCGGTTAAACTAGTGGCACCAAAGTGTGCTAGTAAGTATATTTCGAATCTGTACACTTGAATTTTTTTACAAAGACAATTTTATTTGTGAATGTCCTGGATCAAGCAGCCCAAGTTACTAGTTTTATTAAATCCTGAAACTTTGAATATGATTATGAATTTTGGGTATGGCAAAATATCAAATGTAGAGCAGTTACACTGAATTCTGAAGAGCAACATTTTTAGAGGGAAAGCACTAGGAGACTAAGTTAAAAACTGAACCAGGCATGCCATTTTCATGGACCACAAGACAACTTCAGAATGACTGAAAGACAAATTACATCTATTCAAACTCATGTATTTTGCAGAGAGTTTCTAAACAATGAACCAAGTGAATCGGGTCTGTCACTCCAAAGAAAAAACTGACAGTATTTGCTTTTAATTACATAATTTGAGTTATTTGGAACAAAAAAGGGAGAGGATGTTTGGGAAAACTTTAATCTTCAACCTGAGATGTGACATTTTTCCAAAACTTAAAATGCTTCTCATGAGATCCATTGAGAATGTAGTTTGTTTTAGCATTGTATAATGAAATGTGTCAACGTTTGCAAGATCTCCATAATTCACTGAAACTATGTTTTATAAATGAGCGATGCTTACTCATGTTACAAAATCAGCCATGGGGAAAATATCAATTCATTGATATGGTCAGAGCTTGCCCTTTGCAAATAGTCTCTATTAGAGGGGAAAAAAAAAATGATTTTCCATTTGGAATGTAGAGCCAAAGAAGAATATGCAAAGATAATAGGGAAGGATAAGAATATTTCTCCCTTTAAAGCCACACAGCAGTATGAAGCCATATTTTTCATCATATACTTCTACCAAACAATATATCTGATCAGAGTAGATAAAGAAGACAATTCTGAGAATCTAGCTGACTTCTATTTAGCTGGACATTTAAGTTATTTGCAAAAATATAAAACAATACCACTATTAAGCTTTGTTTTGAAAAACAGTTATTTTCATAAAATTGTGTTGTTTGCACTTCTATTCAGTCTATTTTAATATTTTAAATAGAGTGATGCTGCTAAGTTGCTTCAATCGTGTTCGACTCTGTGCTAACCCATAGACAGCAGCCCACCAGGCTCTCCCATCCCTGGGATTCTCCAGTCAAGAACACTGGAGTGGGTTGCCATTTCCTTCTCCAATGCATGAAAGTGAAAAGTGAAAGTGAAGTCGTTCAGTCCTGTCCGACTCTTAGCGACCCCATGGACTGCAGCCTACCAGGCTCCTCCATCCATGGGATTTTTCCAGGCAAGAGTACTGGAGTGGGGTGCCATTGTCATTTGAAATTTCTCAGCTTTAATTATGAATACAGCAGCCCAGTGTTCCAGGTGTGTGTCAAGGCATCAATGATGTATTATAGTAAGGAGTATCTTTTCAATAAGGAAGGTCCAGGGAACCAGCATCCACTGACAAGTGGCTTAACCAGTGATGTTCAATTTGAAGCATCCTCAGTCTGTTTGGATGCCTGTTAGGTGCTGCCTGATGAGTTCTCAGAGGTTCTGTTCTGCTCACTTAGACCTCAGCCTGCAGCCAAGAATCTAAGGGGAATCCCCCTGCCCAGATTCTTTTTCTATAGCTAATGCTGTGGAAGTGCTGCACTCAATATGCCAGCAAATTTGGAAAACTCAGCAGTGGCCATAGGATTGGAAAAGGTCCGTTTTCATTCCAATCCCAAAGAAAGGCAATGCCAAAGAATGTGCAAACTACCACACAATTGCACACATCTCACATGCTAGTAAAGTAATGCTCAAAATTCTCCAAGTCAGGCTTCAGCAATATGTGAACCATGAGCTTCCAGATGTTCAAGCTGGTTTTAGAAAAGGCAGAGGAACCAGAGATCAAATTACCAATATCTGCCAGATCATCGAAAAAGCAAGAGAGTTCCAGAAAAACATCTACTTCTGCTTTATTGACTATGCCAAAGCCTTTGACTGTGTAGATCACAATAAACTGGAAAATTCTGAGAGAGATGGGAATACCAGACCACCTGACCTGCCTCTTGAGAATCCTATATGCAGTTCAGGAAGCAACAGTTAGAACTGGACATGGAAAAACAGACTGGTTCCAAGTAGGAAAAGGAGTACGTCAAAGCTGTACACTGTCACCCTGCTTATTTAACTTATATGCAGAGTACATCATGAGAAACGTTCGGCTGGAAGAAGCACAAGCTGGAGTCAAGATTGCCAGGAGAAATGTCAATAACCTCAGATATGCAGATGATACCACCCTTATAGCAGAAAGTAAAGAGGAACTAAAAAGCCTCTTGAGGAAAGTGAAAGAGGAGAGTGGAAAAGTTGGCTTAAAGCTCAACATTCAGAAAACGAAGATCATGGCATCTGGTCCCATCACTTCATGGGAAATAGATGGGGAAAAAAATAGTCAGACTATTTTTCTGGGCTCCAAAATCACTGCAGATGGTGACTGCAGCCATGAAATTAAAAGATGCTTACTCCTTGGAAGGAAAGTTATGACCAACCTAGATAGCATATTGAAAAGCAGAGACATTACTTTGTCAACAAAGGTCCGTCTAGTCAAGGCTATGGTTTTTCCTGTGGTCATATATGGATGTGAGAGTTGGACTCTGAAGAAAGCTGAGGGCCAAAGAATTGATGCTTTTGAACTGTGGTTTTTGAGAAGACTCTTGAGAGTCCCTTGGACTGCAAGGAGATCCAACCAGCCCATTCATAAAGGAGATCAGCCCTGGGTGTTCTTTGGAAGGAATGATGCTAAAGCTGAAGCTCCAGTACTTTGACCACCTCATGAGAAGAGTTGATTCATTGGAAAAGACTCTGATGCTGGGAAGGACTGGGGGCAGGAAGAAAAGGGGATGACAGAGGATGAGATGGCTGGATGGCATCACCAACTCGATGGACGTGAGTTTGTATGAACTCTGGGAGTTGGTGATGGACAGGGAGGCCTGGCATGCTGCAGTTCATGGGGTCTCAAAGAGTTGGACATGACTGAGTGACTGAACTAACTAACTAACTAAGCACCACACATACTCCAGTGGATCTGAACCTTGATTTCTGCCTTCTCTTCTCAGCAGCAGCTCCTGTGCTCTGCTTATCCAACCCAACCTCTCTGCACCTGGTTAGGAGATTGTTATGAGGCTGACTGAGTAAAATTCTTCCAAGCATTGTTGACCTGGGCTGATATTAGCCATAGCTAAAGCCTGTTATCTCTGTTGCCTAGTTTTGTAGTTGATTACGGTGAGAGGAATTGCCTAATACATCTAGGAGAAATCAGAGCTCTTTCACTTAAAAATGCATCCTGGTGCATCATCTCATTCCTGGCTCATTATATTGAGACTCTGTTATCAAGTAATGTATGTATATATGTATGATTAAACACACAGATAAACAAGGAAACAAAGAGCCTTGATTGAGTATTGAAATAATTTCTCCTGAAATTATGACTTTTCCTCTAACTCTCTCCTATGTTGTTGTTCATTCAATGGTAAAGTTAGGGGTGAATATTAAAGTTGCTTTATTTTTAATTTTAAATTAAAATTAACTTTCATTGAAAATTAAATTTCTTAATTCACATAAAGTCAGATTCATTTTAATATTTAGTTCCCTAGTTTATTACAAACTATACCATTTAACCGCCACACAGTCAAGATAAGGAACATTTTTATACCCCCAAAGCTGTCTCATGCCCCTTTGTATTTGCCACTTCCCTTTTCCCTTAGATCTAGAAAAACATTGGTCTATTTTCTGTTCATGAAGTTTGGCCTTTTCTAAAATATAAGTGAAAGCGTATAGTTTGTGGTCATTTTAATCTGACATTTTCCCCTAGCATTTTGCATCTGAAGTGTGTCTATGTTGTTGTGTGTGTAGCTTGATATTATCTTTGGATATAGTATTACATCATAAAGATGAATCACGTTTTGATCCACTGACACGTTTTGATCCAAGGAGTTGTCAGTGAAGTTGTCAGGTGTCAGGGGGTTGTTCCTATTTCAGGGAGATTATGCATGGAGAACTAAAAAAGTAGTTTTTATGTATGAACATATGTTTTAATTTCTGTTGGGTAAATGTCTAGGAGTAAAACTGGTGAGTCACATGGTGAGTCTATGTTTAAATATTTAAAAACCTTCAAAACTTTCTAACTGACTGTATCAGTTTGTATTTCCAATAACCTATTTTAATAGTTTAGTTGCCCATGAATTCTACAGCATTTGTATCATAAGATATTTAGTTTTAGATATTCAACAAATGTGAAGTGGCATCAGCTTGTGAGGGTTGTTTTTTTTTTTTTTTTTTTTTTACATTCAAGAAGTCTTTTTATTTTACTGTTTTAAATTTATTTTTTTTAATATTTGGGTATAGTTGATTTAAAATATTGTGATCAGTTCAGTTCAGTCGTTCAATCATGTCCGACCCTTTGTGACCCCATGGACTGCAGCATGCCAGGGCTCCTTGTCAATTATCAACTCCCTGAGTTTACTCAAACCCCATGTCCACTGAGTCGGTGACGCCATCCAACAATCTCATCCTCTATCATCCCCTTCTCCTGCTGCCTTCAATCTTTCCCAGCATCAAGATCTTTTCCACTGAGTCAGTTCTTTGCATCAGGTGGCCAAAATATTGGAGTTTCGGCTTCAACATCAGTCCTTCCAAAGAACACTCAGGACTGATCTCCATTGGGATGGACTGGTTGGATCTCCTTGCAGTCCAAGGGACTCTCAAGAGTCTTCTCCAACACCACAGTTCAAAAGCATCAATTCTTCGGCATTCAACTTTCTTTATAGTCCAACTCTCACATCCATATATGACTACTGAGAAAACCATAGCCTTGACTAGATGGACCTTTGTTGGCAAAGTAATGTCTATGCTTTTTAATATGCTGTCTAGGTCATAACCTTCCTTCCAAGGAGTAAGCGTCTTTTAATTTCACGGCTGCAGTCACCATCTGCAGTGATTTTGGAGCCCCCCCCCCAAAAAAAAAATAAAGTCTGCCACTATTTCCACTGTTTCCCCACCTATTTGCCATGAAGTGATGGGACCAGATGCCATGATCTTCGTTTTCTGAATGTTGAGCTTTAAGCCAATTTTTTCACTCTCCTCTTTCACTTTCATCAAGAGGCTCTTTAGTTGTTCTTCACTTTCTGCCATTAGGGTGGTGTTATCTGCATATCTGAGGTTACTAATGTTTCTCCCAGCAATCTTGATTCCAGCTTGTGCTTCCTCCAGCCCAGTGTTTCTCATGATGTACTCTGCATATACGTTAAATAAGCAGGGTGACAATAGACAGCCTTGACGTACTCCTTTCGCAATTTGGAACCAGTCTGTTGTTCCATGTCCAGTTCTAACTGTTGCTTCCTGACCTGCATACAGATTTCTCAGGAGGCAGGTCAGGTGGTCTGGTATTCCCATCTCTTTAAAAATTTTCCAGTTTGTTGTGGTCGACACAAAGACTTTGGCATAGTCAATAAAGCAGAAATAGAAGTTTTTCTGGAACTCTCTTGTTTTTTTGATGATCAGTGGATGTTGGCAATTTGATCTCTAGTTCCTCTGCCTTTTCTAAAACCAGTTTGAACATCTGGAAGTTCTTGGTTCGGGTATTATTGAAGCCTGGCTTGGAGAATTTTTAGTATTATTTTACTATCATGTGAGATGAGTGCAATTGTGCAGTAGTTTGACCATTCTTTGGCACTGCCTTTCTTTGGGACTGGAATGAAAACTGAACTTTTTCAGTCCTGTGTCCACTGCTAGTTTCCCAAATTTGCTGGCATATTGAGTGTAGCACTTTCACTGCATCATCTTTTAGGATTTGAAAGAGCTCAGCTGGGATTCCATCATCTCCATTATCTTGTTTGTAGTGATGCCTGCTAAGGCCCAGTTGACTTCACATTCTAGGATGCACAGCAAAGTGATTCAGTTATATATATATGCATATATCCTTTTTTTTCAGATTCTTTTCTAATTTTGTTACAGAATATTGAGTTGAGTTCCTTGTTCTATACAGTAGGTCTTTGTTCGTTATTTTCTATGTAGTGTGTATATGTTAACCCCAAACTACTAATTTATCTCTTCCCGCACCTTTCCGCACATAAGTTTGTTTTCTTAAGTCTGTGACTCCGTTTCTATATTTGTAAGAAGGTTCATTTGTACAGTTTTTTTTTTTTTTTTTTTAGATTCCACATATGTGATATCATGTGATATTTGTCTTCGACTTACTTCACTTAGTATTATAATCTTTAGGGCCACCCAAATAGGTATAAATAGCATATTATTTTTGTGGCTGAATATTATTCTATTAAGTATTCAGTATACATGTAGTATATCTTATTTATCCATTTATCTGTTGACAGATATTTAGGTTGCTTCCATGTCTTGGCTCTTGTAAATAGTGCTGCTGTGAACATTGGAGTGCATGTATCTCTTCAAATTATGATTTTCTCTGGATATATGCCCACTTGTAGAATTGCTGGATAGTATGGTAGTTCTATTTTTAGCTTTTTAAGGAATTTTCATACTGTTGTATATAATGTTTGTAAAAGTTTAAATTTCCACCAACAGTATAGGAGGTTTCCCTTTTCTCCAGACCCTATCCAACATTTATTGTTTATAAATGTTTTGATGACAGATGTTCTGATCAGTGTGAGGCCATCTCTTTGAAGTTTTGATTTGCATTTCTCTCAGTGTTACATCTAATTCTGCTTTACTGACTACACCAAAGTCTTTGACTATGTGGATGACAGCAAATTGTGGAAAATTCTTAGTGATAGGAATACCAGACCACCTGACCTGCCTCCTGAGAAATCTGTATGCAAGTCAAGAAGCAACAGTTAGAACTGGATATGGAACAACAGCCAGTTCCAAATTGGGAAAGGAGTACACCAAGGCTATATATTGTCACCCTGCTTATTTAACTTATATGCAGAGTACATCATGGAAAATGCTGGGCTGGATGAAGCACAAGCTGGAATCAAGATTGCTGGGAGAAATATCAATAACCTCAGATATGCAGATGACACCACCCTTATGGCAGAAAGTGAAGAACCTCTTGATGAAAGTGAAAGAGGAGAGTAAAAAAGCCGGCTTAAAACTCAACATTCAGAAAACTAAGATCATGGCATCCAGTCCCATCACTTCATGGCAAATAGATGGGGAAACAAAGGAAACAGTGACAGACTTTATTTTCTTGGTCTCCAAAATTACTGCAGATGCTGACTGCAGCCATGAAATTAAAAGATGCTTGCTCCTTAGAAGGAAAGTTATGACCAACCTAGACAACATATTAAAAAGCAGAGACATTATTTTGTCAACAAAGGTCCGTCTAGTCAATGCTATGGTTTTCCCAGTCATCATGTATGGATGTTAGAGTTGGACTATAAAGAAAGCTGAGCACCAAAGAATTGATGCTTTTGAACTGTGGTGTTGGAGAAAACTCTTGAGAGTCCCTTTGACAGCAAGGAGATCCAACAACCCCATCCTAAAGGAAATCAGTACTGAATATTCATTGGAAGGACTAATGCTGAGGCTGAAACTCCAATACTTTGGCCACCTGATGCAAAGAACTGACTCACTGAAAAGACCCTGATGCTGGGAAAGATTGAAGGCAGGAGGAGAAGGGGATGGTAGAAGATGAGATGGTTGGATGGCATCTCTGACCCGATGGACATGAGTTTGAATAATCCTCCGGATTTGGTTATGGACAGAGAGCCCTGGCATGCTGCAGTCCATGGGCTTGCAGAGTCGGATATGATTGAGTAACTGAATAGTTAGTAATGTTGATCATCTTTTCATGTGCTTTTTGTTAATCTGTATGTCTTCTTTGGAGAAATGTCTGTTTAGACCTTCTGCCCATTTTTTTGTTTGTTTTTTGTTTTTGTATTGAGTTGTGTGAGTTGTTTGTATATTTTAGTGATTAATCTCTTGTGGGTTGCTTCACTGTCTCCTGTTCTGTTGATTGCCTTCATTTTATCAATGGTTCCTTTGCTGTACAAATTATTTTATATATTCATAAATGTTCTAAAGTGTTTTACAGTTAAACTTTTGGAACATAGTGATGAATGCCAATTTTTGCTCTAAAATGTTTGTAATACAGTAGGATTGATACAAAGCATGAATAACAGTGATGCAAGTACACCCTGAGCTATAAGAATGGCAAGAGTGTTGATGTGGAAAAGTAATACTCATGGATTGTGAACATTTTTTATGGTTGGTTAGGCAAAAGTAATACCATGTTGGCTTAATTGAGGAGATAGATATTCAGTGGACATAATGCAAAGGACATGGCCAAAAGATTTAGACTTGAACCATTTAGGGGAAACAAATTGATTTAATTATATCCAAAGCTAGTATAAACAATATGCAAAGAGTGAGATTAAATAGCTCTATGTGGTTGTGAGAGTAGGAAGTTGCTTTATATGTTAATGGACTTCTTTTGAAATTAGTCCTGAGATTCTAAGAATAATAAGAAATGAATCATTCACTAAAAATAATTCTTACATCTTTTTATTTAATTAAATAGCTATCATATCTTTTTAAAGTCTATTATATTTTGAAATACAAGTCAGCTTTCCCTTTCACTGGCATAAATGATAGCAAACTTGAAATGCAGTTTAAAATCTGAAGCAATTTATATGGTAATTTATTGTTTCTTTTTATTATTTCTTAGTATCCTAAGGAAAATCCTTGGATATGTTCTTGTGTGCATGCATGTGTTAGTCACTCAGTCATGTCCGACTCTTTGCAATTCCATGTACTGTGGCCTGCCAGGTTCTTTGGTTGATGGAATTCTCCAGGCAAGAACACTGGAGTGGATAGCCATTCCATGCTCCATGGGATCTTTTCCACCCAGGGGTCAAACCCAGGTCTCCTACATCGCAGGCAGAGGTTTTACAGACAGTTTTGCAGTCTGAACCATCAGGAAAGCCCTATATATTCTTGTAATGGGTAGCAACTAGTACTTTACAACCAATTTTGGAAGAGTTTCAGTAGTGCACCCACTTCCTTTAGAAACTGGCTAAATGAAAGATAAGGCAGGGCTTTAGGAAGAGCCGTTAGAGAACTATTGCTCATGTGCCTAAGACAGAAACAGTGTTCCTTTGCCAGAACCCTGATAGATTTGAGCTGACTTCACTTCTACTTACTGGGCTTTTTATTCCATTCTGTAAGCACTCCATCTTTGTGGGTTATGTTTCCCTCGCCTTCTGTCTTTTTTATTGTCTTTCTTCTGTTTGTCTATCTTAATCTTGCCTTTTTACTTTGCTGTGTCTCATCTCATTTTGCTCATCTTTTCTCCATTGATTTTGGAGTGGGTGCAATGTTATCCACATGTAAATGCAAAATTGAAAAGAAGAAAAAGTGAGTTGGCTACAGCTCTGATTAATATACATACACAGACATGCAGCTTTTTGAAAATCTGTAAGAAAGACAAATATTATTCTTGGAGAACAATGTTCTTTTCAATCCTTTTCTCAGCCCCCAAACAAATTATATGATAATGATAAAAGGATGACTGCCAACAAAGAGGAAGAGAGAGCATCTGGCAATACTTTTTTTTTTTTTTATCTTAAAATGAAAATTAATCTAGATTATCAATCACTTTCTTCATCAACAGTAACCCTTTTTACTCCATGGAAAAATAAGTGCTTTAAGAGTTAGTAGCTGTGGAAAGAAGATAATGGATAATAAAAAAAATTATAAAACACACAAAAAGGATTTCCTAGTAAGATTTTAGAAACTTTATTCAAATACTATAATTTATGAAAACAAAATGATTTTCAACCCTGCAAAATATTAGCATCTGTCCACTGGATAGTTCAAAAAGTTAATACTTATTTTTGGATGAAATATTTGATTTTTTCCAAAATACACATAGAAATAGTAGATAAGAAATAATGTTTAATGACATCGCTAATATGTATTTTAATGCTCATGTTTGCAGTCCACCAGGCTCTTTTCTTCATAAGATTCTTCAGATAAAAATACTGGAATGGATAGTCATTCTCTTCTCCAGGGAATCTTCCGGACCCAGGAGTTGAACCTGGGTCTCTTGCATCGCAGGTGGATTCTTTACCATCTGAGCCACCAGGGAAGCCCATGATACAAAATAAGCAATAAATACTGCACTTTCTCAGAAAGTATATTCACTGAAATATATTTTTATAATATGTACAGCAGCTTATCTATGTATGTACAGATATATATGTACAGATAGTGATTTTTTAAATTCTAGGACCCAATCATAATTCTATGAATAATGATTTCCGAAAAGAGTGTTATGTCCTAGAGTTAGTGCCTTGAGTATTTCTGTTGTTCATTTATTTTCCATAATATATAATATTCCATTCTTCAAATGCATAATCATGCTTTCTCATTTTGATGGATGAGTGAGTTATTTCCAAGTGCCATGAAAGCTGTTTTGAGCATCCTTCCCCATGTCCATTGGTATGTATGTATGTACAAAATATCCGGAAAGTGCATACAGAAGGTTGGAATGGTTGGGTCTTTGGTATTAGAAGGTTAACCATCACCCTACCCACTGCCACATTGCCGTGCTGTCTGCAGTGGTTTAGTTCCTCAAAAAGTTTTCTGTGTGTATGATAAATATGAGCCTCTAAGCTAGCAACGCCAGTTGAAGAAGAGATGCACATTTTTTAATAATTCCAAAAGAAACTCCTGGGAACATTTGTAATTGTCCAAATCTGGAAGTTATGTCCATACCTATTGTTCATGGACAGACTCCATCACCCCAAAAATACAAAGAAACAGTTTGATTAGAAATCAAAGAATGACTGCTATAATAAGACAAATGTTTCACAGAACCAAATATTTTAGCCAACACAATTTTATATAAAAGAGCAAATAAATACACATGTGGAGTGAATACTATGAGCTATGTGCTATGAATTCATAGTTGAGTATACTGTGTGTAATGAATATCAGTCTTTGAGATTCACTATTTTAAAAAACATGCAGGTTCACTGAATAACCAGTTTAATGCAGAGAAATGTTCTAAGATATATACCATAGCTTACCTGGACTATATCAAGACAAGTGTTTGGGAGCAAAATGGTCATGATGTGAAACATAGTAGGAATTAATCAAGTACAAGCAGAGAAAAAAATTCGTCCCGTGAGATGTGTCAGCAAGAAAAATAGATTTACTCAAGGAGAATAAAAATGTTCAGTGTGGTTTGAATATGGCATTGAAAAGGGGGCTCTCGTGAAAAGTGAGCCTAGAAATAAAGGAAAAGACATTGAAATAAATTTAATAGTTTGATGTTATTCCAGTTGCAAAGGAAAGTGGTTACAGATATTTATTTAAGGAGGTATGGGATCGCATATTTGGTTTAGAGAGATCCTTCTCTATGTGGTAGAAATGTATGGAGGGGATGGACGCTGGGCATGAACCATAAGGAATACTGGAGGTGAAGATAGCAGGTCAACTACTATTGACCAGCAGGGAGATACTAACATCCCAGCTCAGAATAATGATCTGTCATTAAATTGGATGACTACGCTGGGCATGAACTCTTAGAGCCCCCCAGCCAAAGGTCCCTGGGAAAAGAAAGAGAATAATCATAGTAAATGAATCTGTGATCAGGCAGCAGTTGTTGGTAAGAGCTGGCAAGAAGGACAGACCCAGACTGGGGCCAGAGCCATCGAGATTGTACAGGTGAGTTTCGATTGTTAAGTTACATAAGATTGTTAAGTTACATAAAGAAGTCAGAATAGTCATCACTGAGACAGTGATGTGGGGGAATTAGCCATGAATTACCTGAGGAGCATTCCTGGAAGGTGAAACATTCTATGCAAAGATCCCAGGGTAGAAGTTGTGACAAGGAAAAGAAAGGAGGTCAGTGTGATTTGAAAGAAGTGAGTTTGGGAGCAAGTAGTAAAAAATCAGGTTGTAAAGCGGGTAAAGATCACGTGGATCTAAATAAGCTAATTTAAGAATATTTACATAAAAAAGCTTTGTTGAGATATAATTCACTTATTCAATTCACCTATTTTAAATATGCAGTTTAATCATCATGAAATTAATTTCATACCACGTTCTTCACTCTCTTAAGAAACTCTGTACTCATCAGCGATCACTCCTCAAGCTCCCTGCTCCCACTCTGCCAACCAAAGCCTCCTTCCTGTCTCTACAGATCTGCCTATAGCAGACTCTTCATATTAATGAAGTCGTACTATGTGTATTCTTGCATGTGGCTCTTTCATTCTGAGTGATGTTTTCAAGGATTATCCATCTCGTATCATGGATTCATGGTACATTTCTTTATTCCTTTTTATGGCTGAATACCAATCTCCATATAGGTGTATGTGTCTGTGCTCAGTCACCTGCTAATCTTTGTGACCCTATGGACTGTAACCCTCCAGGTTCCTCCGTCCCTGGAACTGTTCTGGCCAGAATACTGGAGTGGGTTACCATTTCCTCCTTCAGAGGATCTTCCCAATCCAGTGATCAAAATTGAGTGACTCTGTTATTGGCAGGCAGATTCTTTACTACTGACCTACCTGTGAAGCCCATATATTAATAGGTATATCACGATTGTTCTATTTACTCATCAGCTGATGGGCATTTGGATTTTTTTTTTTTTTTTGGCTATTAGGAAATATTGCTGCTTATGAACATCCATGCTTTTGTGTGAACACCCAATTTGGGCTTCCCTGGTAGCTCAGCTGGTAAAGAATCTGCCTGCAATGCAGGAGACCCCAGTTGAATTCCTGGGTCAGGAAGATTCCTTGGAGAAGATATAGGCTACCCACTCAAGTATTCTTGGGCTTCTCTTGTGGCTCAGCTGGTAAAGAATCCACCCTCAAGGCAGAAGACCTGTGTTCAATCCCCGGGTTGGGAAGATCCCCTGGAGAAGGGAAAGTCTACCCACTCCAGTAATCTGGTGTGGAGAATCCCAGTTCTACACTGTCCATGGGCTCGCAGAGAGTCAGATAGGACAGAGCGACTTTCCTTTTCACTTACCAATTTGAGTATATACCTAGGGTTGAGTTGTAGTTTCATATATTTAATTCTTTCAAGGAACTATCAGGCTATATTCAAAGCAGCAGTAGCATTTTACAGTTCTACAATTAGTTAGTAAGTGTTCCTATTGCTCCACATCCATAACAGTATTTCTTATCATCAGCATTTTGACAGTAGCCTTCTGCTTTTCATTTTCCTTTCATTGATGGGAAATGTTGTTGAGAATCCTTTCTGTGCTTATGAGGGCCTCACTATTCTCAGCCTCTGCCCTACCAGTTGGAGCTGTGGAGGAAGGGAGCTCCTCTCCTAGACGTAGCTGCTAGGAATGGAGCCTCTGCACTTGATGATGGGCTGATGGAGAAACCCTGGTGGCCGCCCCTCCCAGGAGGATGGTGCGCCAGGACTGGGGACTGAATGGAGTGCCCCTCAGCTTCCGGGTCACACCTGCCCCAGGAGGACTGCCTTCAGCTGAGCTGAAGGAGCAGGTTCTGTGCTCCTACCGAGATTTAGAGGAGTTTCCTGAAAAATGATTTCTTCACTTGTTCTGTGCCTTTAGGATGATTTCCAGAGATGTCGTTAGTCTCTCAATCGTGTCTGACTCATCGCGACCCCACGGACTGCAGCCCATCAAGCACCTGTGTCTATGGGATTCTCCAGTAAGAATACTGGAATGGGTTGCTGTTTCCTTCTCCAGAGGATCTTCCCCACCCAGGGATTGAACCCAGGTCTCCTGCATTGCAGACAGATTCAAGCAGTTATCAGTGCACCAGTTACCATGTTTTTCTTGAGAAGGATGGCAGAGCTCCTGATACTGCTGTTCTAGAAGCATGACCCCATGATGCTAACTCTTACCCTAAGTGAAATGAGAAGTCTTGAGAGAGTTTTGAACAGAGGAATAACATGATAACTCATATCTTTAGAGGCTCATTCTAGCTGCTTGTGAAAACAGACTGTAGGAGTCAGGAGAAGATAAGCAGGAATAATTTGTGGGTGATTTTAATACACTGAAGAATGTGAAAGGGAGAGATAGCCAGGAGACAAAACCAGTAAGAATTATCAATTGATTGTATGCAGGGAATGCAAAAAAGGGAAGACATATAATGTATCTATAAGATGCTAAAATCTGTCATGCTAGGTTCATGATATGTATGTAAAGAAGTGACCCCAATATTCACAACAGACACACATAGTGAGTACAAAGAGAAATCTTTGCTGTGCCAATTCACTAGGCTTTTCTTTTTCTTTTTAAATAATGTGGCTTAACCTGGCTTATCCTGACCAGTGCAGTCATTGTGATTACTAAGCCTATTTGGCAGCTAAAGAAACATAATTCCTTTAGTACGTACAGTGCTATCTCATGGTTAAGTAGAGCGCTGTGGTAGGTAGAATCCAAAGATAACTCTCAAGATGGCACCCCCACATAACCACCTTTTCTTTGACAGGACTATATCCTGTAAAGAGATCAGTTACATGCCAGAGGTGAAGAGATATTTTTAGATGGAGTCAGTGCTCCAAAACAGTTGCTTTTGAGTTAACTGAAAGGAGATTATCCTGAGTGGACCTAGATTAATCAGGTGAAGACCTTAAAAGAAAAAAGAGACAGTTTTCTCTGAACTTTAGAGGAACAAATGTAAAGATGGGGGACCTTTAGAAGCTAATGACCTCTGTCCTACACCCAGAAAGAGCTGAATTTTGCCAGAGGTGAATGGTCTTTCAGAATTTAAATGGCAACCACGTCATTGTAAGATTTAAATAGATAAGTATCATATATCTACAGTGACACTGGAAAAGCAGGAGGTATCAGCAAGGACAAAATGTTTAAGAGAAATTTAACCTAGAAATGGCCATGCTAATCTTATTCTATGCTATTTGTTTATTGCCTGACTTTTCTACTTTTCTATTAATATTCCAGCTTATGTTCCCTAATTTAGACTTAGATATTTTTCATTTATCTAGTTAGGCTTGGATTTTATACAATTTATCTGATGTTCATTTCTACTTTATTAAAAAAAAAAACTGTACATTGCTGTAATATTCTTTAGACTAAAGTAAACCCTCTGATCCTAAAATTGCAAGCATGTGGTCTTAATTAATGCATGTTGGGATGGCCTGAATACTAAGCTCAATGAATTATATGTTAACTAAGGAATAAGCTGCCGGGGTCCAGCCCCGGTGGATCCAGGGTGATTCGAAGGGTGGACGGCGTCGGCGAGGAAAACTTATTTATTTATTAATATTAGATTAGATTAGAAAGAGATAGTATAGTAGGAAAATTAAGTGGAGAAAAGAGGCTGAATAACTTGGTTTACGGACTGAACTAATAAAACTTCAGACAAGAAGTTTGCATCATCTACGTGAGGCCACCGGCGTCCGTTCGAATTTTGGAAAGTGCCCCGCCTTGGACACTTTCTCTCACAGTCCTTGAAAGCCAGGGCAGGTAAGTAGACATGATGAGCCGCCCGCTCCAGATGGGAATTCAGCCTGAAATTAAAGTAGAAAGAGGAGACACGGGGGGAAACCAGTCCAGCTACTGATCCCATTTCTCTATTGTCTAGAGTCTCCTTATATACCTTTGATTGTACATAGAGATCAATGGGCAATACAAAATTATGCGGCGTCAGCAGCCCTGACTCTTATCAAAACCAGGCTTTTTTTCTCTGCATACCTAATTGTATACACAAGTCTTAGATGATTTACATGTCTTCTAGCCAGAGAGCCAATTAACATTTTACAACCTTTTTCCTGATAAGGGTTTGTCAACCAGAAGACTTATTTGTGTTGATCTTCCCAAAGTCTGGTGCCACTCTCAGAAAGCACTAAATAAAGTTACATTCTTACATAGCAAGGACACAAGAGGAGTGCAGTGATATATAACAAAGAAAAGTAATTAACTCAAAAGTCTAGTGTTGCTAACATCAAAACTACTATCTATCTCTTCCCATATCCCGTTTACATTGATTAACATCCTCCCAGGTGCCTAAAAGATAAAGAATATGGAGGTCTGGCAGCAGTCATTGAGTCAACAGTGAAAACCTTCACCAATGTAATTTTTAACTCCTTAGAAAAGGCTCTGTTTCTTTAAGATGCTTTTAAGCTTTGTGCCTCTCACGGTTGGGGGCTGTAAGAATTCACAAGCTGTAAGAGGTCTAGGGAACCTGTTAGGCAAGCAAGCTAGAGAGTTATCAGAGGGCGTTTACCTGAAACATCCCTTTCAAATGCAGAAGACTAAAGCCTTGAATTGACTTTTCCAGAGAATATCAGAAGAGTGGAAAAGCAGAGTACAAAGGCCGGCAGATTCTTATTCTTTGGGGGGTGGATGCTCGGGAAATTCCAGGGGGAACCCCTGAAACCTGGACACGCCTTGCGTTTGCCAGGCTTCCTACCGCATGACCTTGTCACGGGCGGGATTCCTCACACTGGCTCCCGGCAATAAGCAAGACAAATATTGGAGCAAATTGCAATTTCAGTATGACACACCCTCTACTAAATGGCAATTTCTCACTAGCTGATACTCCATGGGATACTGCACAGTATCATCAAAGATATCTAATATTTTAAGCTGCATGATATGACTCATTTATAGCATCTAAGTTAATAAAATCTTTTTGAAAGAGAAACATTGTGTTTTAAACTTTAATAACTCCTGGAGTTCGGGAGAATACTCATAAGAAAATAGGTTAAATATATTTTTCCTAATGTAATATATGAAATTATTTAGAATTTAGATTGCAATCCATGTTATTTCATTAGGATAAATATATATGGATTTATTTTATTGCATTTGTTTTCCAGAAAATGAATTAATCAAGCAGTAGTTAAAAAACACTATGGATTTTAGCGGTACACTTGTTTATAAAAATCTATTGTTATTGACTTCTGGTTACTGTAAGATATCAGTAAGAAATTTATCCTCTAAGAACTTGAATTTTCTCCTAATAGTAACAAGGACAAACCCAATCTCATAGGATCACAGTTAGGTAAAATAATGGGTGTCTAGTGCTGAGCACCAGAGAAGGCAATGGCACCCCGCTCCAGTACTCTTGCCTGGAAAATCCCATGGACGGAGGAGCCTGGTAGGCTGCAGTTCATGGGGTCGCTACAAGTCTGACACGACTGAGCGACTTCACTTTCACTTTTCACTTTCATGCACTGGAGAAGGAAATGGCAACCCACTCCAGTGTTTTTGCCTGGAGAATCCCAGGGACGGGGGAGCCTGGTGGGCGGCCGTCTCTGGGGTTGCACAGAGTCAGACACGACTGAAGCGGCTTAGCAGCAGCAGCAGTGCTAAGCACAGCTTCTGTCGCACAGTGAATACAAGAACATTTTCTCCTCTTTCACACCATGTCTCTACCTTCACTTTGTCTTGTTTCTTTCTCACTTCTTGTCCAATGCAAGTTCATGCATCAAGAAAAGAGAAAAGAACCAGCAGGGATCCTGCAGGAGCCAGCCTTGGACTCACTGGCGGTCCTTCTCTGAACAGAGCTGTTTAATCTGTCAGTGCACAGTAACCGGTGACCTTGAACTTGAGTTTGGAGAGAAACAATGGCATGAGCTGAACTGTGATGTCACATTAAATGTCAGGCATATTTTCGCTTGACTCTGAGTCCTACTTGGGACTGCCTCAGGAGTTTTCGGGGCAGTGATATCTGACCCTCAGCTTTGGCCAATGTTGTTGTTTGTTTATCATGGTTGTGAACCCCATGTGGGAGTGCACAGCAAGGAGGTTAAGTTCCACATCCAAGCTGGCATGAGGCAGAGACACGGCAAGAGACTCTGAGGATACCAGTGATGCTGAGAGTCAAGGTGTACACAGAATTCCTAGCCAATCAGCTTGAAGAACTCACACCTCCTTGAATATGGAGAAAGAGAAGTGTCTGTGTTTTAGAAGGCTTGAGTTGGGATACATATTTGAAGGACTGCAGCAATTGTATAAGACAGATGTAGTATTTCACTGAACTCTTGGTAACACCATTTAAATATCTTTTAAGTAGAAAGTCATCATTAAAATCCACAAGGCACTTACTGATGTTACTTTTTTATGACAAAATAATTTACATTTAATATTTAATCAAAAACTTGCTTGGCAATAATTTCTGAAGGGTACTTCCAAGAAGAGGAGTAAAGAATAATTTTAATTGCACAGTATGGTAGAACAAATTCTGAGAGACTTGCCTGTAAAAACTTTTGGAGGGAAAATGAAAGATTAAGTTTATCAGAATATATAGTTATTTTGATATATCCTGATTAGAATAAAACATCTTGAATGTTTATGCAGTATATTTTATATTCCATATTTGGTTTCAACAGTTTTTCTACTATTCTGAATCATATCCCTATAGTTACTTTGTAATTCCAATTACAGTATAGAATGCTGCATTTCCAGATCTAAAACAAATTTCGATCCATAAAGAGTAATATATATATAAACTAACAATTTGATTTTGAGACTCTTCACATCCTTAGCATATATTCTAAAGGTATTTTTCCTTTTAAATTTTTTCCCTTAATTTTTGCTTTTTTATAAAATAAAGTATTTCATTCCTACAGATCAGATGACAAAAATTAAAGGATTCTTCTAACTATGAAAACACTTTCTTTTCTGGTTTGGAATTGAGCATACTTTCTTCTGAATCACTCAAGGTGAGAAGTTTTATCACCCCTTGGCAGTAGGATTGTTGTTGACAGATATATTCACTTCATAAATTTGATTATTTTCACATGTTTGTGATAGTTATTTTTAACTAGGCAGCTCAGATCACCCAGGTGTTGACTTGTGAATAATCTACAGCAATTGAGCATACTATCGCTGTTCTTAATTCATAATAATCATGCCAATTATATCCCGGAGAATGGAACATAAAAGAGATGCATTTTTAGAACTATTAAATAAATCCAAGGATGTTTAACAAGCAATTATAGATGACATTTTGCAGTTTTCACTCCCAGAAAGTTTACAGGATGTGACCAAGGAGACAAATGAATTTTAAATGAAAAGAAATTCTTTTTCAAGAGCCATCAAAGAAGCAGTATCCAGAAGCATTGTTAGGTAGTTTTAATAGTTTCTATGAAAGGTCAAACACCAACCTATGCTGTTACTTTTTTAAAAAATGCGCTTCATAGAGGATAAATTAATTGATACAGAAATATAAGAAAATAATGAGATTTTGTTTTAGAAATAAGCAGGGCATGATAATTTGAAATGTTATCTTTTAGTGTTTATAATTAACTATGTTAATTTAATAAATAATGAATAAATCAATATTTTGATATATAAATAAATAAAGAATTGAAATTTGTATTTTCTACCATAAAAGAATGCAAGGGAAAATGTTAATTGCCTACCTTTTATGAATTAATTGATTTGGTCACTTATTATAAATTTCTAAACTAAGTGACTCATTTGAAAAGACCCTAATGCTGGGAGAGATTGAGGGCAGGAGGAGAAGGGGACAAGAGAGGATGAGATGGTTGGATGGCATCACCGACTCAATGGACATGGGTTTGGGTGGACTCCGGGAGTTGGTGATGGACAGGGAGACCTGGCGTGCTGTGGTTCATGGGGTCACAGAGTCAATCATGACTGAGTAACTGAACTGAAGAGACATTATTGTAATATTGGTTATTTGCATAGCTGTCATCAGTCTGCTTTATCTCAACCTAAAATAATAGCAACATTATAATCACATAACAGCAATTAGACCCTCACATTAATATTCCACAGTGCTACATGAGATAGAATATTTCTTATTAACTCTTCAATTTTCAGCTCCTCCATAAGCAGATTGCTTCTAGCTGTTAAGTATAATGATATTCTTCTCTCAGTTTAAAAATTAGGTAAGTGTAATGATTTCCAAATAAAGCATTTTAAGATATTGTTTTAATATACCATTTAAAACTATATAGCCATATACATCATTTATTTTGCTATGGAATAATGTAAATCACATTCAAGTTTATAGGCCATTAATATACTGTCATTTAAAGTGTTTTATTTTATTGGCATATAATTGCTGATAGTAGTCTCTTATGATCCTTTGTATTTCTGTGTTTTCTGTTGTGATCTCTCCATTTTCATTTCTAATTTTATTGACTTGATTTTTCTCCCTTTGTTTCTTGATGAGTCTGGTTAATGGTTTGTCAATTTTATTTATCCTTTCAAAGAGCCAGCTTTTGGCCTTGTTGATTTTTGCTATGGTCTCTTTTGTTTCTTTTGCATTTATTTCTGCCCTAATTTTTAAGATTTCTTTCCTCTACTAGCCCTGGGGCTCTTAATTTCTTCCTTTTGTAGTTGCTTTAGGTGTAGAGTTAGCTTATTTATTTGACTTTTTTCTTGTTTTTTGAGGTATGCTTGTATTGCTATGAACCTTCCCCTTAGCACTGCTTTTATAGTGTCCCACAGGTTTTGGGTGGTTGTGTTTTCATTTTCATTCATTTCTATGCATATTTTGATTTCTTCTGTGATTTTTTGGTTATTCAGCAACATGTTGTTCAGCCTCCATATGTTGGATTTTTAATAGTTTTTCTCCTGTAATTGAAATCTAACCTTATTGCATTATGGTCAGAAAAGATGCTTGGAATGATTTCAATTTTTTTGAATTTATCAAGGCTAGATTTATGGCCCAGGATGTGATCTATCCTGGAGAAGGTTCTGTGAGCACTTGAGAAAAAGGTGAAATTCATTGTTTTGGGGTGAAATGTCCTATAGATATCAATTAGGTCTAACTGGCCTATTTTATCATTTAAAGTTTGTGTTTCCTTGTTAATTTTCTGTTTAGTTGATCTGTCCATAGGTGTGAGTGGGGTATTAAAGTCTCCCACTATTATTGTGTTATTGTTAATTTCCCCTTTCATACTTGTTAGCATTTGTCTTACATATTACAGTGCTCCTATGTTGGGTGCACTGCAATATAATTGTTATATCTTCTTCTTGGATTGATCCTTTGATCATTATGTAGTGGCCTTCTTTGTCTCTTTTCACAGCCTTTGCAATCCCACTGCTGGAAATACACACTGAGGAAACCAGAATTGAATTCCTTGTATTGTATTTGTATTGTATTATCAATTCCACATATAAATGATAATTATTTTTAAAGTTTTTTTTAATCTTTTTTTTTCATTTTTATTCAAGTATAGTTGATTTTCAATGTTGTGTAAATTACTGCTGTACAGCAAAGTGACTCAGTGATACACACACATTCTTCTTCAAATCATTTTCCAGTATGGTTCATCACAGGATATCAAATGTATTTCCCAGTGCTATACAGTAGGACCTTGTTGTTTATCCATTCTGTATGTAACTTTGCATCTGCTAATCCCAGACTCCCAACCTTCCCTCTCCAACCCTTCTCTCCTGGGAACCATCAGTCTCTTCTGTATGTCTGTGATTCTGTTCCTATCATAGAAGGTTCATTTGTATTGTATTAACAATTCCACATATAAGTGATATCATATGGTATTTGTCTTTCTGACTTACTTCACTTAGTATGATAACTTCTAGTTGCAGCCACATTGCTGCAAATGACACTTTTATGTTCTTTTTCATGACTGAGTAGTAGTCCACTGTATATAAGTGCCACATCTCCTTTTTCCATTCATCTGTTGATGGACGTTTCAGTTATTTTCAGGTCTTGGCTATTGTGAATAGTGCTTCTATGAACATAGGGGTGCAGGTATCTTTTTGAATTATGGTTTTGTCTGGATATATGCCCAGCAGTGGGATTGCTGGACCACTAATTCTGTTTTTAGTTTTCTGAGGAAGCTCCATACTGTTTTCCACAGTGGCTGTAGTAACTTACCTTCCCACCAACACTGTAGAAGGGCTTCTTTTTCTCCACTTCCTCTCCAGAATTTCTTATTTGTAGACTTTTGAATAATGATCACTCTAACTAGGAGGACATGGTGCTTCATTATACTTTGGGTATGTATTTATCTAATAATTAGCCACACTGAGGATCTTTTCATGTGCCTATAAAGTCACCTGTATTTCTTCTTCAGAGAAATGTCTGTTTAGGTCTCTGTCCACTTTTCAATTGAGTTGTTTGCTTTTTTGTTGTTCAGTTCAGTTGCTCAGTTGTGTCTGACTCTTTGCAACCCCATGAACTGCAGCACACCAGGCCTCCCTGTCCATCTCCATCTCCCAGAGTTTACCCAAACTCGTGTCCATTGAGTCGGTGATGCCATCCAGCCATCTCATCCTCTGTCATCCCCTTCTCCTCCTGCCTTCAATCTTTCCCAGCATCAGGGTCTTTTCCAGTTAGTCGGCTCTTTGCATGAGGTGGCCAAAGTATTGGAGTTTCAGCTTCAGCATCAGTCCTTCCAATGAACACCCAGGACTGATCTCCTTTTGGATGGACTGGTTGGATCTCCTTGCAGTCCAGGGGACTCTCAAGAGTCTTCTCTAACACAACAGTTCAAAATTATCAATTCTTCAGTACTCAGCTTTCTTTATAGTCCAACTCTCACATCCATACCTGACTACTAGAAAAACCATAGCCTTGACTAGATGGACCTTTGTTGGCAAAGTAATGTCTCTGCTTTTTAATATGCTGTCTATGTCATAACCTTGCTTCCAAGGAGTAAGCGTCTTTTAATTTCATGGCTGCAGTTGCCATCTGCAGTGATTTTGGAGCCCAGAAAAATAAAGTATGTCACTGTTTCTGCTGTTTCCCCATCTATTTGCCATGAAGTATTGGGACTGGATGCCATGATCTTAGTTTTCTAAATGTTGAGTTCCAAGCCAGATTTTGCACTCTACTCTTTCCCTTTCAACAAGAGGCTCTTTAGTTCTTCAATTTCTGCAATAAGGGTGGTGTCATTTGCATATTTGAAGTATTGATATTTCTCCTGGCAATCTTGATTCCATCTTGTGCCTCATCCAGCCCAGCGTTTCTCATGACGTACTTGGCACATAAGTTAAATAAGCAGGGTGACAATATACAGCCTTGACATACTCCTTTTCCTATTTTTGTTGTGGGGTTGTAGGAACTGCTTGTACATTTTGGAAATTAACCTCTTGTTGAACCATTTGCAAATATTTTTTCCCATTTGTAGGCTGCCATTTTGTTTTGTTTGTGGTTTCCTCTATTGGGAAAAGCTTGTAAGTTTGATTAAGTTCCATTTGTTTGTTTTCGTTCTTATTTCTATTGCTTTGGGATACTGACCTAAGAATGCATTGGCACAGTTTATATCAGAGAATGTTTTGCCTATATTATCTTCTAGAAGTTTTATGATATTTTGTCTTGTGTTTGAGTTTGTTTTCGTGTATGGTGAGAGGATATGTTCTGACTTCATTGATAAACATACAGCTCAGCTTTCCCAACACCACTTGCTGAAGAGAATATCTTTTCCCCATTGTATGTTCTTGCCTCCTTTGTCAAAGATTAATTGACCCATAGGTGTGTAGGTCAAAAGTTAATTTTTATGTTATGGGCTGAAAAATAAAATGTAAAGAAAGGGTTAATGAATTTTTAAAAACAAGTTCAACTATCTGTAGTAAAATAATTTGCATCTATACAAAAATAGACTAAACCAAAAATATAAGGATGGAAAATAAAAGGTAAATGGGCCAGTTTAATACCAATAGACCTCTCTAAAATATACAAGATTTTAAATATCTTGTTATCTGCATACAATTAATGATAGAAGAAGAAAATAACTCAGTAATTTACATATTGCTGAAAGATAAAAACAGTAAAAATATAAACATTAACATCTTGATAAAATGATTTAAATTATCATCCTGTGGACTCTTAGCTATTACACAATTCCCAACTATCTAAAAATCAAATTGATTTTCTCAAATCAGTGTTCATATTACATTCTGCTGCCATTTAAAATTCTTATCACATGAGTCTTTTCTGTAGTATAAATGGGGAGATAAATTAGGCACTAGGAGTTTATCATATATTTTCCAGATAAAACATGGCTAAGAAGTATTGACTTTCAATGTCATTCTTACTTGTATATGTCAGCAATAAAGTTTTCTTTCCTTGTTCAATATTTGCCTGTTATTAAGCTTGCCAAAGAACTTGCCTAAATAAAGGCTACTAATTTTGCCTTTGAGAACATTTCCCTTTTTAACTTTTAGAAACTTACAGTCAGCAAGTCAATTAATTTGTAAGAGAAATGACTTTGTTGAGTTTATCACTCAGAATGAAAGCATTTTATCAAATATTGTCTAATTCTAAAGAAAACTCAAAAATTCACATTTATACCTAATAAAGAGGTGAAAATTTAATTCAAAGATATTCTAAACTAGGAAGACAAGAGTGATGAAGCATATATAAGCTCCCCAAAAGTGTCATTAATGTGGAATGTTTTGTAAATGAGTTGTGAATTAAAGTCCCTTGCGAGTTAGTGAAACAGTTTAGAATGAGTCCACAGTAATTAATAAACTAACACAGATTTCAAAGTTGAACAAAGGTTTTTTTATACTGTAACATCTCAGTAAGAGATGCAGAGCTATTCAACATGTAGGTTCCAAAAATAAACTTTCTAAATCAGTTTAAAAGGATTTAGTTCAAAATGAGAGATTATCTACAGTTTTCTTTTGAAATCGCTGTGGAAAGGCGGTAAGTGAAGCAGAATTATGTAAGGGAAGTGAGCAAGACAAAGAATTTCTACAAACATGTCTTTCTACAAGGTCAATTTGAAAACATTTTTACATAAGTTATATGTCATTTGGTTTACTTTCTTTTATTGTTGACTTAAAATGCATAATGTTAGAGTTGTGAGTTAAGTTTTACTGGGGGGCAAAATGAGGACTATAGCCCAGGAGACAGTACCTCAGATAGCTCTGAGAAACTGCTTCAAAGAGAGATGAGGGAAGGTCAGTATCTATGTGATTTAGGTGAAGGGAGAATTCTTGCAGTCAAGCAGATATTTTTTGCAGAAGGTTTCTGCTAGTCGCGGGGAGCAGTCATCACCATGAAGAATTTTGGTATTTTTTTTAGATATGAGGAGATACAAGAATTGAGCTCATAAAATCAGCTCCTGAAAATATGTAACTATCTGAAGACCTGTTCTGCCAGTTTCTCCCAGAGCACAGACTGCCTCATGTCTGACCTCTGACATGAGCGCCTTTCAGGGGGTGTACGGCAGTAGCTACAAAAGTGCATGATTTCACCCTTGTAGAGGCAGGTGTGCTGCTGCCCAGCCGTGTCTGACTCTTGCGATCCCATGCACTATAGCCGCCAGGCTCCTCTGTTCATGGGATTTCCCAGGCGAGAATATGCGAGTGGGGTGCCTTTTCCTTCTCCAGGGGATCTTCCTGACCCAGGGATCGAACCCATGTCTCCTGCGTTGCAAGCGGATTCCTGACCACTGAGCCACCAGGGAAGTCCCTGTAGAAGTAGATGGCAAATGAGATTTCTTGCATTCTGTTTCCATACAGAGAATGTATTCCTTATGTTTGCTAAATGCAATTTTAAAATTCACAAAACAAGCCGATTTTAAGAGATCCTTGCAGAGTTTGAACAGGAATAACGGAAACAACAAGGTTTAGCTAGGGAATCAAGGACTAATGCAGAAGAGAGTCCTGCCATGCCTTGGTCTGAATGGCGACAGGAACAGGGCAGGGAAGTTAAGGAGAGCTCGGTGGTGGGGGAGGCACTTCCTGCTGGCCTTCAGTAGAAATGCAACCACCGCCCAAACCGAATACTTGCGGACAGTGGGCAGGATTTGAGAAAGCCACAGTTCTCACTCCCCATCTCTAATCCCTGCAATTCCCTCCTATGGGCTGAAAAGCCATATGTTAACATTTTCCAGAGACAGGTAAAATAAAATCTGCATTTAGTTTTTGTGGAATAATACCTTTGCCAATCATCACCTACACTCTGAATGGATATAAATTGCCCTCGATCACTTCCTGATAGTTTTACAAAGACAGTGATGGTTATAACATGTTAAAGCATTTTGAAATTGGCATTATTCAACTCTAATTCTCAGGAAACACAAAATAACCTGTTTCCTATAGATATGGAAAAAAATGATTCATTCTTTTCTTTGAATGTGCATTTCCTGTTTTTTTGCATCAGAGATTAAATGTTCTTCCTGGTGTGCCTGAACTCAAGAAACTTGAGAAATTTGGAAGCTGCTTATATAAGGACTCCCAAGAGCATGAAAGGCGGGCATGGAAACATTTCAAACAGCAATTTTTCAACACTTTACAGGTTACTTAGCATAAAGTAAATGGTATCAAATTTGGAATTTGGTTCTATGCAGATGCATGATCCCCAAAGTTTTCCTGCACATTCCAAATATCCCAAGCAATTCTATGTTTGAAAAATGGAGCAAGTGTTTCTTCTGGGTTTAATCTGCTTCATGTTAGTGAATTAAACAAAAGGACAGAGGTCCAATGTTAGGCCTATGTTACATGCTTCTCATATAGCCTCATATATCTGTGTCATTTTAGGGGTGATGTATTTTTTAGATAAAAGAACTTAAACTTTTGAAAATAGTTGGTTTACAATGGTGTGTTAATTTCTGCTGTACAGTGAATCAGTCATACATGTAGTTACTTTTTTAGATTCTTTTCCCATATAGGCCATTTCAGAGTATTGAGAGTTTCCTGTGCTATACAGCAGAATCTTATTAGTTGTTTGTTTTATATATAGTGAATCTCCCAATGCAGTCCTCCCCTCCCCTCCCGCACCATTACTCATAGGTTGTTTTCTATATCTGTGACTCTGTTTGTTTTGTAAATAACTTCATTTGAACCATTTTTTTTGGATTGCATTTTTAAGTGATAGCATATGATATTTGTCTTTCTCTGACTTATATTGCTCAGTATGAAAATCTCTAGGTCCATTCATTTTGCTGCAAATGGTATTATTTTGCAAATACTATTTTGCAAAAAAAATAAATTGTTATTTCCCTATGAAGTGAAGTGTAGTTGCTTAGTCGTGTCCGACTCTTTGCGACCCCACAGACTGTAGCCTACCAGGCTTCTCTGTCCATGGGATTTTCCAGGCAATAGTACCGGAGTGGATTGCCATTTCCTCCTCCAAGGGATCTTCCCAACCCAGGGCTTGAACCCGGGTCTCCCGCATTGTAGACAGATGCTTTACCGTCTGAGCCACCATGGCTGAGTAATATTTTATTGTATACATGTATCACTTCTTCCTTATCCATTCCTCTTTCAATGGACATTTAGGTTGCTTCCATACTTTGGCTATTGTAAGTAGGGTTGAAATGGATATTGGGGTGTATATGTCTGTGAATTATGCTTTTCTCTGGATATATGTCCAGGAGTGGGATTGCTGAATCATATGATAATTATATATTTAGTTTTTTTTTTTTTTTAAGGAAACTCCATACTATTCAAGAGAATGTAAAATGCTTTATGAAAGGAACTGAATATAAGAAGGTCAATTAAGACTGATCTAGAAAATGTACATTATAAAAATAAGTTCAGTCACTCAGTCTGACTCTTTGCAACCTCATGGACTGTAGCACACCAGGCTTCCCTGTCCATCACCAACTCCTGGAGTTTACTCAAACTCATGTCCATTGAGTCGGTGATGCCATCCAACCATATCATTATCTGTTGTCCCCTTCTCCATAAGCAGTCATAAAAAATAAAACTTGAAATATGTTCTTGGCAGTTTAAAATAATATGATATTTGCTCAATAGTCTCCCCTGCTTTCTAAAGTCTTAAATTACTAGTTTCTGGGACAGTAAGTTATCCAATATGCCAAGTGCAATGCATTTTATGTGAAAATTCATTTCAATATTTAAAGCATCAACAAATAAGTCACAGTCTAAATAATATACATACAGACTTACCTCATGTAAGTCTATATAAACAAAAGATTTGCTCTGATAAAGAACAAACAAGTCTTTGGTAATAAGCAATTAGCTTCTTTCAGTGCAAGATAATTTTTTCCTATTTAACTTGAATGTGAATAATCGTATGTTGGGATGTTGAGAAAACAAAAATGAAGTGATTTAAATATATGAATTCATTATGATTATAAAAATATGATAAATATATATTTAAGAAAATGTCCAGGTCTTCTACATATATATCCATATTATAATAGCCCTATTGATGGAAAAATATGATTTCTTTATGTTTAAAATTAATGCCATGATAGTTATAAAATTTTGAATGGTTTCACAAAGTATCAACTGTCTTATCCTTAAAAGTAGATGAATTGTTAAGTTTGTTTTTACAACTTTTCCCCTAAGCTTTGCCAGTAGCTATAGACAGTATGCTTAGCAAGCATAAATTCAAGTGACAAAAATTCAGAATTATTTCTTTAGGAGTGGATAACATTGAACATAGTATAAAACTTTATATGAACCATGATGAATGTAGGTTGTTTATGCCTACTTAAGCATAGATAAAAGTTTTGCTAAGAGAATGCACTGGTCATAGCAAACCCTCTTCCAACAACATAAGGGAAGAATCTATACATGGACATCACCAGATGGTCAATACAAAAATAAGATTGATTATATTCTTGGCAGCCAAAGATGGAGAAGCTCTATACAGTCAGCAAAAACAAGGCCAGGAGCTGACTGTGGCTCAGATCATGAGTGCCTTATTGCCAAATTCAGACTTAAATTGAAGAAAGTAGGGAAAACCACTAGACCATTCAGGTATGACCTAAATCAAATCCCTTTCTATTACACAGTTGAAGTGAGAAATAGATTCAAGGGATTAGATCTGATAAACAGAGTGCCTGAAGAACTACGGATGGAGATTCATGGCATTGTATAGGAGGCAAGGATCAAGACCATCCCCAAGAAAAAGAAATGCAAAAAGGCAAAATGGTTGTTTTAGGAGGCCTTACAAATAGCTGAGAAAAGAAGAGAACCAAAAGGCAAAGGAGAAAAGGAAAGATATACCCATTTGAATGCAGAGTTCCAAAGAATAGCAAGGAGAGATAAGAAAGTCTTCCTCAGTGATCAATGCAAAGAAATATGGGAAAACAATAGAATGGGAAAGACTAGAGATCTCTTCAAGAAAATTAGAGATACCAAGGGAATATTTCATGCAGAGATGGGCTCAATAAAGGACAGAAATGGTATGGACCTAACAGAAGCAGAAGATATTAAGAAGAAGTGGCAAGAATACACTGAAGAACTGTACAAAAAGATTTTCATGACCCAGATACCACGATGGTGTGATCACTCACCTGGAGCCAGACATCCTGGAATGTAAAGTCAATTGGCCCTTAGGAGCATCACTATGAACAAAGTTAGTGGACATGATGGATTTCCAGTTGAGCTATTTCAAATCCTAAAAGATGATGCTGTTAAAGTGCTTCACTCAATATGCCAACAAAGCTGGAAAACTCAGCAGTGGCCACAGGACTGGAAAAGGTCAGTTTTCATTCAAATCCCAAAGAAAGTGAAGTTTCTCAGTCATGTCCGACTCTTTGTGACTCCATGGACTGTAGCCTACTAGGCTCCTCTGTCCATGGAATTTTCCAGAGAAGAGTACTGGAGTGGGTTGTCAAGGCAATGCCAAAGAATGTTCAAACTACCACATAATTGCAGTCATCTCACACACTAGTAAAGTAATGCTCAAAATTCTCAAAGCCATGCTTCAACAGTACGTGAACTGTGAACTTCCAGATATTCAAGCTGAATTTAGAAAAGGCAGAGGAACCAGAGATCAAATTGCCAACATCCACTGGATCATCAAAAAAGCAAGAGAGTTCCAGAAAAACATCTACTTTTGCTTTATTGACTATGCCAAAGCATTTGACTGTGGGGATCACAGCAAACTATGGAAAATTCTTAAAGAGATGGGAAAACCAGACCACCTGACATGCCTTCTGAGAAATCTGTTTATAGGTCAAGAAGCAACAGTTAGAACTGGACAGGGAACAACAGACGGGTTCCAAATTGGGAAAGGAGTACATCAAACCTGTATATTGTCACCCTGCTTATTTAACTTCTATGCAGAGTAGTACATCATGAGAAATGCTGGGCTGGATGAAGCACAAGCTGGAATCAAGATTGCCAGGAGAAATATCAATAACCTCAGATATGCAGATATGCAACCCCACCCTTATGGCAGAAAGTGAAGAAGAACTAAAGAGCCTCTTGATGAAAGTGAAAGAGGACAGTGAAAAAGTTGGCTTAAAGCTCAACATTCAGAAAACGAAGATCATGGCTTCTGGTCCCATCACTTCACAGAAAATAGATGGGAAAACAATGGAAACAGTTACAGACTATTTTCTTGGGGTCCAAAATCACAGCAGATGGTGACTGCAGCCATGAAATTAAAAGACACTTGCTCCTTGGAGAGAAAGTTATGATCAACCTAGACAGTATATTAAAAAGCAGAGACATTACTTTGCCAACAAAGTTCCATCTAGTCAAAGCTATGGTTTTTCCAGTAGTCTTGTATGGACTTGAGAGTTGGACTGTCAAGAAAGCTGAGTGCCGAAGAATTGATGCTTTTGAACTGTGGTGTTGGAGAAGACTCTTGAGAGTCCCTTGGACTGCGAGGAGATCCAACCAGTCTATCCTAAAGGAAATAAGTCTTGAATGTTCATTGGAAGGACTGATGCTGAGCTCTAATTCCAATACTTTGGCCACCTCATGTGAAGAACTGACTCATTGGAAAAGACCCTGATGCTGGGAAAGATTGAAGGCAGTAGGAAAAGGGGATGACAGAGGATGAGATGGTGGATGGCATTATTGATGGCATGGACATGAGTTTGAGTAAACTCCTAGAGTTGGTGATGGACAGGGAAGCCTGGCGTGCTGCAATCCATAGGATTGCAAAGAGTCAGACACGACTGAGTGACTGAACTAAACTGAACTGATGGAGAAGGAATTGGCAACTCACTCCAGTATTCTAAGGGAGTCTGGCAGCTACAGTCCATGGGGTCACAAAAAAACAGACATGACCTAGCAATTAAACAACACCATCACCAATATATACATACACACATATTTGTAGATATCAAACTAGAGTATACAACTAGAGTATATTGTCTATTTTATAAGTAATGGATACTACATGTGTGTCTTTTCATACATGCATAATTTTGGGTAAGGAGAGGCAAGAAAAACCACATACATATGGAAATCCAAACTTGTGAGGATATAGCTGAGAACTAGAGAAAGACACTATTAAATGATAAACTGAGAAGGTTTATGGAAACCTCTGGTATATATACACACACACAAGCAGAGACACCCTGTGATTAACATATGTGTTTATCAGTTCAGTCGCTCAGTCATGTCTGACTCTTTGTGACCCCATGAATCGCAGCACTCCAGGCCTCCCTGTCCAACACCAACTCCCAGAGTTCACTCAGACTCACGTCCATAGAGTCAGTGATGCCATCCAGCCATCTCATCCTCGGTCGTCCCCTTCTTCTCCTGCCCCCAATCCCTCCCAGCATCAGAGTCTTTTCCATTGAGTCAACTCTTTGCATGAGGTGGCCAAAGTACTGGAGTTTCAGCTTAAGCATCATTTCTTCCAAAGAACACCCAGGGTTGATCCTCAGAATAGACTGGTTGGGTCTCCTTGCAGTCCAAGGGACTCTCAAGAATCTTCTCCAACACCACAGTTCAAAAGCATCAATTCTTTGGCGCTCAGCCTTCTTCACAGTCCAACTCTCACATCCATACATGACCACAGGAAAAACCATAACCTTGACTAGACGGACCTTAGTCGGCAAAGTAATATCTCTACTTTTGAATATGCTATCTAGGTTGGTCATAACTTTTCTTCCAAGGAGTAAGTGTCTTCTAATTTCATGGCTGCAGTCACCATCTGCAGTGATTTTGGAGCCCCCCAAAATAAAGTCTGACACTGTTTCCACTGTTTCCTCATCTATTTCCCATGAAGTGATGGGACCGGATGCCATGATCTTCGTTTTCTGAATGTTGAGTTTTAAGCCAACTTTTTCACTCTCCTCTTTTACTTTCATCAAGAGGCTTATATATAAATGTTATATGAAATAATGTGTGTCTATATTGATAGTCTCTTATTCATGAAGTGTAGTCAAAAGACACACACGAGGTGTTCATTTTGTGTTCCCCAGCAGCTAACCCTCAACCACTGTGTGTTTTGTCTGCAAGGGGCAGGTAACACTGGTAGACCCATGGGAAATTATCCTAGGAATAATACTTTACATGGTGTTTTATGAAGACAAGAAGCACTGTGAGTGCTTGCAGCTTAGTACTATGGGGTAATTCTGAAATTCATCTAAAACAGATGTCTCTATCATTATTTTACACAATGGGCTGAAGGGTTTATACACCAATTTCCTAGAGTTATAGTATGAAGACAGCCCACAGAATGTCTTTATCCAGGCTGTGGCCACGTGGGCACAGCACTTTTCATGGCAGCCACAGAGACCAGCAGCCAGAAGTCTCTGGAACACACTGACAGTTCCAATGGGAAGGGAGTGGTCCCAGGGACATCTGGGCTTCCCTGGTGGCTCAGATGGTAATGCCTCTGCCTGCAACGCAGGAGACCCAGGTTTGATCCCTGGGTCAGGAAGATCCCCCGGAGAAGGAAATGGCAATCCACTCCAGTATTCTTGCCTGGAGAATCCCATAGACAGTAACCTGGTGGGCTACCATTCATGGGGTCACAAAGAGTCGGACATGACTGATAGACTAACACTTTCTTTCAGGGACGTCTGTCATCATTCACATATACATTTACGTATATTCAGAAGTCAGGGATCTGTGTTCAAACATGCAACTCTTATATGTAAATGAGAGTGAAAACATCTCTGTATCAACTAAGCAGGACAATAGTAAATGTCTCCTGTGATTTTTTTCTGTGGAATATAACAGAACATGATGAAATGTGTTATGGAATGCTATTCATTATTAAAATGTTAAAGAAGTACTGGGAATCCTTTTGAAAAAAGATGGCTCAAATTAACCTAGTGTCCTATTTTCCCAAAGCGTATGATGCCCTGTGGAATTCCAGCACACAAATATTCAATTTTAACACCTCTATCATAAAAGGGCAAAATCCTTTTGGAGAATATATGCACATTTTATCTCTCACTTCTGAATATTATTAATGGGCAGAAAATGGTATTTTTAAAGTTGTTCTTTTCATGATTATAAAAAGAGTCAGATGCATAAATTGCAGAATCGTACTTTCTCATCCTCTCTACTTTTCATGGAAACCAATTGGTGTGATGGTAATTTTTAAAAAATAATTTCCATACATTTTTATACACTATATTTTCTAATTTTTATTTAAGACAAAACAGAAAAATAGTAATCTCTCGTTACAGGTTTTTAAGAGGTATCCCTTAGTAATGAGGCTAATTCATAGAGAAAAATGCCTGTTTCTCTCTTTGAATTATTCATTTTTTCAAGCCAACTTTTTCTCAAATAAGTCATTTTCTTGTCAAGCCAGTTGATTCAGTACCTTCCCAAGCCACCTGTATATAATTATTTATAAATAAATCACTTTCAACATATAAAACATTAGAAATTTTAGTCTGCAATATTACTGATATATCTTGACATTAGCTCCTAAATTGAACATGGATCATATGGAGAATACCAAGTATGGATATTTTTATGTTCTATAGAGAAGTCAGAATACAAATACATGTATTTGCAATCCTCTAATTCATATAATAGGTTGTGACTTTTATAAAATGCATTCCATGTGTAAAACATTTCAGTTCAAATGCAGAAGTCAATTTTCCATTAAGAAATAAAAGTAATAAATAGACAAAAATGATTCAGAGGACATGATCATATAGTATTTTTATTACTGAATTTTTTTCTCATAACTTTATGGCACTTTTATAACTTAAATGTATTAAAACAAGTATTGAGGATATAAGACATATGACACTACTATACTGATACTGTTAGTCACTCAGTCGTGTCTGACTCTTTATGACCCCATGGACTGTAGCCCACCAGGCTCCTTTGTCCATTGACTTCTCCAGGCAAGAATACTGGAATGGGTTTCTAGTCCCTTTTCCAGGGGATCTCCCCATCCCAGGAATTGATCCTTGGTCTACACATTGTAGGTGGATTCTCTACTGTCTGATCCACAAGGGAAGCCCAAGATATAAAATACAGGTCATAATAAATGTGGAGTCTGATAATACATTTCACTTAGAAAAGCATATAATGCCTTGGTATTTTTTTTCTTAATGACCTGGCCTGAAAGTTTGTTTCTGAAATATAAGTGCATGTTTTCATAACAACCAGATAGAGTTATGTTTCTTTTCCCTAAAATTTCTAGGGGATTAAAAGCATCTAGTACTAATTGCCGGTCAGTCTGGTCCCCAGTTCCCCTAGAGCACAGCCCCTGGGCGTGCTGGTGGGCTGACAGCACTGGTGTCTCTGAGTAGGTGTGAGCACTGATGGCAGGGGAAATGGAATTACCAGAACACATGGGAAGAGAAAGTGGAGGGACTCAGCTAAAGGGAACGAGTTTGTCATCAAAGGACATCTGTTCTTGGCATTTCATTCATTCCTGTTTCTTCCAATTGCATCATTTCCATTCCTCCCACGATCTACACTCCAAACAAGGTGCATCTATGTGTGCTCAGTCTCTTAGTTGTGTCCGCCTCTCTGCAACCCCATGGACTATAGCCCGCCAGGCTCCTCTGTCCATGGGGTTCTCCAGGCAAGAATACTGGAGTGGGTTGCCATGCCCTCCTCCAGGGGATCTTCCCAACCCAGGGATTGAACCTGCAACTCTTACGTCTCCTGCATTGGCTAGCTATATGCACTGTCTTCTTTTGTCTCCCATCCCTTCCCCTGCCACTTCACCTGGCTGATTTCTCATCCTTGTAACCATCCCTCAGGTGTGAGCCTCAACTTCCCCTCCCTAGAGAAGCCTTTCTTTATCCTCATGAACTGCTCTCACAGCAGCTTGACATTTCCCCCCTTCCATTGTACCTTCTTGTTTTAATTGCTCACATTTTCTGTTAACAGATAAGTACTGTGAGACTAAGCCCAGAAAATGATGTGCCTGAGGTTCAACAGTTAGTAGTTAGCTTTGGTCTTACATCAACATAAATGAGGGAGAAAGACAAAGAGGAATGAATGAGCTCCACCAAATTTGGATCTGCTGTTGCGTCACTTCAGTGGTGTCTGACTCTGTGTGACCCCATAGATGGCAGCTCACCAGGCTCCTCTGTCCCTGGGATTCTCCAGGCAAGAACACTGGAGTGGGTTGCCATTTCCTTCTCCAATGCACTAAAGGGAAAAGTGAAAGTGAAGTCATTCAGTCATGTCAGACTCTTAGTGACCCCATGGACTGCAGCCTACCAGGCTCCTCTGTCCATGGGATTTTCCAGGCAAGAGTACTGGAGTGGGGTGCCATCACCTTCTCTGAAACTTGGATCTGGGCTTATTTATTTCTGCAGTAAAAATGCACCCACCCCCATGTGCATCTATCTACCTACGTATCTATCTATCCTATCTGAAAGTGAAAGTTGCTCAGTTGTGTCTGACTCTTTGTGACCCCTTGGACTGTAACCTGCCAGGCTCCTCTGTCCAAGGGATTATCCAGGCAAGAATACTGGAGTGGGTTGCCATGCGCTCATCCAGGGGATCTTCCTGACCCAGGTCTCCTGCATTGCAAGCAGACTCTTTATTGTCTGAACCAAGAGGAAACCCCAAGACTAGTGGAGTGGATAGCCTATCCCTTCTTCAGGGGATCTTCCCAACCCAGGAATTGAACTGGGGTCTCCTGAATTGCAGGTAGATCAGCTTTATCAGCTGAGCTACCAGGAAAGCCCTATCTATCTACCTATCTATCTTCAAATAAGCAATCGAAAATGAAAATAAAGTGCATAACTTCTTACACATTAAGTAATAGAACTTGTCAATGTTTTCTGGTTCATATTTCAAAAAGTTCTTGTTCTTAAGAGTGTTTTTTAAGGTCAGCTTCTCTTCCATTGAATCATAATAACCTGAGTTGCTCTACATTTGTTCCTTCCAACGGAAGTGCTGTTGTACTGAATTGAAGGGCTAATGGCTAAATTTTTCATACCCTTACTTATGGGGCTTCCCTGGTGTCTCAGATAGTAAAGAATCTTCCCTCAGTGATGGAGACCCAGGTTCTATCCCTGGGTTGGGAAGATCTTATATAAATGTAGTGTACTCTTCTTGAGGAAAGGAAATAAGCACACTGAAGTTCTTTCCAGGTCTGTGAGGTGTGTGTTTCATATCATAAACACGTGAAGTGTCACACAGAAGCTGTCTTGTTTTCTAATGTTGCAGATGAGGAAACAGACTTTAAAATGGAAGTTTCAAAGATTTTGTAGTTAGTATCTCACGGAAACAAAACACCAAATCTTCAAAACTCCCTTGACAGTGTTTCTTCACTAGATCTGGGACATGAGTTGTTCCATTATTAGATAGAGCAGTGATGCCCATAAGTAAAAATCAAATCATAATTTATAGTATATAAGATCAGAGAAGGACATATTTTTATTGTGACTAAAAATACAGCTTCCTACAACTTTTCAGAGGAAGGTATCGTAGAATGCATGACAATGCAAGACATAGTGGTAATACAGGAAAGTTAAACCGATAAGAAAAGTGCTAGTGAAGTTTATCTCTACCTTCCTGTGTTCCCATAAGTATGTTACAGGTAGTGCAATTAACCAACAACAACAACATCCCCACAACATACCCAACAAATTGTGTGCTTTTGGTAACTATTGTTGTTGTTCAGTTGCTAAGTTTTGTCCAACTCCTTGCAATCCCAGGGACTGCAGCACGCCAGGCCTCCCTGTCCTTTACCATCTCCTTGAGTTTCCTCAAACTCATGTTCATTGAATCAGTGATACCATCCAACCTTCTCATCCTCTATCACCTTCTTCTCCTTTTTCTTCAATCTTTCCCAGCATCAGGGTCTTTTCCAATGGCTCAACTCCTCAGATCAAGTGACCAAAGTATTAAAGCTTTAGCATCAGTCCTGCCAATGGATATTCAGGGTTGATTTCCTTTAGGATTGACTAGTTTGATCTCCTTGCTGTCCAAGTGACTATATGTTTGTATAAATGAATGAAGTAGTTGAACCATTCTATTCTACATCAAATTTTATTTTTCAGGTGATGGTCTATAGACAGAACAATTGTATGTTTCCCAGGGTTGTTGTAACAAATTACCACAAATTGAGTGGCTTACAACAGCAGGAATTTATTATCATATTGTCCTAGAGGCTGAAATTCTGACAACATATCTCGGAGCTAAGGTCAAGGTGTCAGCAGGGCTGAATTCCTCCTGGAGGCTGAAGGGGAAAATTCATTCCCTTGTACTTTTCAACTCCTAGGGCCTCCTGGCTTTGATGCCTCTTGGCTCCTTGCTCTGTCTTCAAGCCGAGAGCACAGCAGTTCCAAATGTCGGTCTCTTTGAGTGTGACCTCTGATTTCATAGTCATAGTTCTTAAGATCCTTAACTCAGTCACACCTGCAAAGTCCCCTTTTTCATGTCAAGTAGCATTTCACAGGTACTCAACATGGACATCTTTTGGAGCAGGCTTTGTTTAACTTCCCTGGTGGTTCAAACTGTAAAGAATCTGTCCGCAATGTGAGAGATCCGGGTTCAATCTTTAGGTGTGGAAGATCCCCTGGAGAAGGAAATGGCAACCCACTCCAGTGTTCTTCCTGGAGAATACAATGGACAGAGGAGCCTGGTGGTTATAGTCTACGGGGCCTCAGAGAGTCAGATAGGACTGAGCGACTAACACCTGTTTAGCTACCACAGCCTCCCAGTGGTACTCATGGCTTCTTTTGAAAAACTAGACCAGCATGTACTGCTTTGATTGGTTTATTGCCTGGTATTGAGATGTCAACTCATTTATTCACTATTAGACTTGCAAGAATTTCTTTCTCCAAGTTACTGTTTATCGCATACATACACAATAAATAAACTTCTTCTTATACCTCAGATCAGGGGCTTCCCAGATGGGTCAGTGGTAAGGAACTCTACCTACCAAGCAGGAGACCCAGGTTCGGCTCCAGAGTCAGGATGTTCCCCTGGAGGAGGAAATGGCAACCCATTCCGGTGTTCTTGCCTGGGAAATCCCATGGACAGTCAAGCCTAGTGTGCTACAGTCCATGGGGTTGCAAAGAGTCAGACACGACTTCAGAAACCTTCAGATTAGCAATGTAGGAATTATCAGATGATGGTTATTTGGAATCATATGAAACTACTTTTCAGCACTATTTTGTCTCAAATGGAAGTGCATTTTTTTAAAATTCATTTTTCTCTAGCAAGTCCAGAGAAAGGAGTATTCTATCTAGTGTTAATTAAGATGCAAATTTTATCAGCAGTTCATGAGCAGGATCTTTTTCTATATATATCAGAATGAAAAGAGGTTATGTCCTCTCCTTAGATAAATAGATTAGATTACCTCTGGCAGGTGTCTCTGTTTAAATTGAAGTATTAATTAAAGCATATTGATGTCTATGAAGTTACTGCACCAAGAACAACAGCCCAACATGTAGAATAGGCCTTTTGTAATAGTTATATAGTTTCTCAGTGGAATATAGAACAATTTAATCAATGGATGTGTATTTTGAACTTGGCTCATATTTGGAGTATATAAACCATAACATCTTATGGAAAAACCTGAACAAACACTTTGGCCAAGCCAATAATTTCTAATAAAACTATATGAATTCCTCGATAAGGCATGGTGTCATACCAATCACAGTCTTATTATATATAATTAGGCTGCAGCAGCTCAATATTAGAGAGATTGTGCACATTACATGGAAATAGTGCATAAATTTGTGCTTTGTAAATTATCTTACTGAATGACTTGAACGACAGTACTATGAGATACAAAATTTCCCTCCCTTTTAGTTTCAAAGTATTAATCAAGGTTATGTAACTGGAAGAGAAAGGTGTATACACTGTCTTTTTAATTCTAAAACATTTCCAGTGTAATGACCTTGTAATAGAATATTAAATAGCATGACAATGTTCAAAGGTTTTCTTTATCATAAACATTTTTAGGTTATAATTTTAGTATGCAAAATTTCCTTAAATTTCTCTCTTTAATACAATGGGCAGATGAATGTCACATCTGTTTATAAAATTTTGATAGTGAGGTTCAAAGTACATCCATTCTCAGTTATGATAATTTAAAATAACTCTTTTATCTATCAGACTACTGAATGCACTAAAAGTTTATAAAAGTGTTGGACTCACTTCCAATTTAATAAAACTATGCAAGAAAATATGAATTCAGCACTGTGCATCCTGGGGCAAGTTGCTGTTTAATTTACAACATGTGTTGCTTGAGTATTATATTCAGGAAATTCAAAACATAACAACATGTAAAGATGTTTTTTCAAGTGATCAAGGGCTTAACTGACTAAATCCCTATTTTAAAATGTTACTATTTTATTAGTATTAAAAAGTATTCCAATCCCATAAATCAAATGGAAATCTCATGTATACTTACAAATGCACAAAGATACCAGAGACACTCAAGGACTCTGAGTTCTTATTAATTATTGGAATGTGTAATATATCTAAAACCCACTATCCATGTATTTTAAAGATTAAAAGCAAATAAATTCTGCTAAACTAGATTGGAAAATATTACCATAAAAAAAAGTTGATTTATGTTGAGGTCAAGGTCAGTAAATTAACCTAGCTATTTACTTGTCCAGTCATCCAATTGTCACAGTCACATTCACTGGAAATATATCTACATTAGTCATCAATTAAATTTATATCAATTCTATAGTAATCTCTAATGGGGACATTTGAGTATATTTAGTATTAAGGGGTTATTGCAGAAATTCCACATGATGATATTATGCAGGTAGTTGAAAACATGTTACAAGACTTCAGAAATAAGGTCAGGATTGTGGATATCATTTTAGAAACAGCATCATAGAGGTGACACTAAATTATAGAATTAAATGAGATTATCAAAGGGGTAGTGTATACAGCAATAATTTTCAACCTGTAGGATATAGAATAATCACTAAGAGTGCTAGCTAGAAGCTGAGAATCAAGGTTACAGCTCCAGATTTTCTGATCCAGTAGGTCTGAATCACAACAAGAGAAACTACAGGTGTATAAAACTCTGTTGGTTATTCTGAAACAGATGATTACTGAATTTATGAGAAAACTGCTATACAATCATAAATAATGACAGATTTCCCAATGCATTTACATTTAGAAAGACTGGGAAGAGAAGAAGAAGGCATGATTGAAAAAACAATACACTAAGGAAAACCAAAGTGTCTAAGTGACAAAAGCAAATAAGGAAGAGTGCTTGGAAGGAATAGTCAAAGTTTCTCAATACTGTAGAAAGTTACCAAAAAGATATTGCAGATACACATAAGAATTTGTGGTCCACTGGTTAAGACTCCATGCTTTCACTGCAGAGGGCATGGATTTGATCCCTGGTTGTAGAATTAAAACTCTGCATGTCTTGTTGGTTGGCCAAAAAAAAAAAAAAAAAAAAGAATTTACAATGATAATGCTATAATTCTGTACATCGTGATGAGAAGACTCTTACCAGGAATTACAGAAAGAATATTAAACAATAAAGACATTTGAAGTTTGATAACAAAGTGAAAGTCACTCAGTCCTGTCCCACTGTTTGTGACCCCCATGGACTATACAGTCCATGGAATTCTCCAGGCCAGAATACTAGAATGGGTAGCTTTTCCCTTCTCCAGGGGATCTTCCCAACCCAGAAACTGAACTGGGGTCTCCTGCATTGCAGGTGGGTTCTTTACCAAGTAAGCTATGAGGGAAGCCCTTAATAATAAAGGATACCTGTGAAATAGGGTAACACCATTTTGGAAGATGTTGTTTTTTCATTGCTTTAATTTTGGAAGGGGGCTTTCTTGATGGTAAAGAGGGTAAAGAACCTACCTGCAATGTGGGAGACACAGAAGACTCATTTTTGATTCCTCGGTTGGGGAGATCCCCTGGAGGATGAAATAGCAACTCATTCCAGTATCCTTGCCTGGAGAATCCCATGGACAGAGGAGCTTGGTGGGCTACACTCCAAAAGGTTACAAAGAATTGGACACAATTGAGCACGCATGCATTCATTCAATGTTAGGAGGAAAGGTAGGGATTATTTTCAAAGAATGGACCCAGGAAAGAAGAAGAAGTGAAAATATGAGGGAAAGGAGAAATAATGGGCACAGCTTTGAAGAACTGGGAGAACTAAAATGCTCACATAAACCCATGCCTGCAGGCCTGTGTCTACATGTGAGATATTGATATACCTCTATATTGTTGTTGTTTAGTCCTAAATTGGGTCCAACTCTTTTGTGACCTCGTGGACTGTAGGCCTCCAGGCTCCTCTGTCCTTGGGATTTCCCAGGCAAGAATAATGGAGTGGGTTGCCATGCCCTCCTCCAGAAGGTCTTCTTTACCCGGGGATCAAACCTATGTCTCCTGTGTCTCCTGCATTGCCAGGTGGATTCCTTTCCACTGCTTTGGAAAGAAGGGAGGAAAGCAAGCCTGGACCTCATGGCTTAACAGGGCTGAAGAGACAAGGAAGCAGCTCTGGGGTAATGTTTGGAAGTGATGCACTGAAAAACCAGAACGAGAATTAATTTGAAATATACATATTAATAGAGCATCACATGTTAGGTCTATTAATTCTGGATTAATCTATGAAGTTATATTACTTTGTAGTAAAAAAAAAAGGGAGGTCATATTTCCCAAATTCTGGTGTTTTAGAAGCAGGAAAAGAGGAAGTGGACATGCTGGTCTGTTTATAGGAACAGCAAAGATATGTAAGGTGGGATGGCAAGGGTTGGGTTTTTTAATTACATCAAATTGCTTGTCATGAAATGGTCTGGGTAGGGAGATGGTCTCGACAGACAGAAGGAGGGAAGGCTGCAGACCACAAGTCTTGGGGATTCAAAGGAGCACAGGAATGTGTGTCCTGGGTAGGTGCCACTGCTGCTGCTGCAAGTCGCTTCAGTTGTGTCCGACTCTGTGAGACCCCATAGATGGCAGCCCACCAGGCTCCACCACTCTGGGATTCTCCAGGCAAGAACACTGGAGTGGGTTGCCATTTCCTTCTCCAGTGCATGAAAGTGAAATGTGAAAGTGAAGTCACTCAGTCGTGTCCGACTCTTAGTGACCCCATGGACTGCAGCCTACCAGGCTCCTCCATCCATGGGATTTTCCAGGCAAGAGTACTGGAGTGAGGTGCCATTGCCTTCTCCCTGGGTAGGTGAGAAGTAATGAAATCAGTTACATTTTTCCCCATTTAAAAAAATTTATTTTTTAGTTGAAGGATTATTTTACAATAGTGTGATGGTTTTTGCCATACATTAACATGAATTGGCCATAGGTACACATGAGTCCCTCCCTCTTAAGCCCACCTCTTTCCCCACTGTGTTCCTCTGGACTGACACAGAGCACTGGCTTTGGGTGCCCTGCATCATGCATCAAACTCCCACTGGCTATCTATTTACAAATGGCAATGTATATGTTTCAGTGTTATTCTCTCAAATCATCTCACCCTCCCCTTCCCTCACTGTGCCCAAAAGTCTGTTCTTTAAGTCTGTGTCTCTTTTGCTGCCCTGAATATAGGATTGTTGATGCTATCTTTCTAGATTTCATATATATGGGTTAGTAAGCAGATCAACCCTGGGGTTTCTTTGGAAGGAATGATGCTAAAGCTGAAACTCCAGTACTTTGGCCACCCCATGCAAAGAGTTGACTCATTGGAAAATTCATTAGAACTGACTGAAATGTGCTCTTTTTTTTTTTAATAGCTGAGTGATATTCCATTGTGTATATGTACCACAACTTCCTTATCCATTCATCTGTTGATGGACATATAGGTTGCTTCCATGTCCTAGTTATTGTAAATAGTGCTGCAATGAATATTGGGGTACATGTGTCTTTTTCAATTATGATTTCCTTAGGGTATATGCTAAGTAGTGAGATTGTTGGGTTGTATGGTAGTTTTATTTCTAGTTTTTAAAGGAATCTCTATACCGTTCTCCACAGTGTTTGTACTAATGTCCATTCCCACCAACAGTGTAAGAGGGTTTCCCTTTTCTCCACACACTCTCAAGTATTTATTGTTTGTAGACTTTGATGATGGTGACTCTGACCAGATGGAGATAACTCATTGTAGTTTTGACATGACTGAGCAACTGAACTGAACTGAATAATGAGCTACAGTGAGCATCGTTTTCTGCATTTATTAGCCATCTGTATGAAATCACACTTTTGATATAACTAGTTGCCTGTACTTAGTCTGAAATATGAAGTTATATTTATACGACCTTTTAAAGAACATTAAAAAATGTCAGAGGTGGGGAGCTCCTAGTTTCAGAGTTAAAAAGTAGCAGTCTCATATGGTATGGTGCTTTTTTTTGGCCATATAGCATGGCTTGTGGGATCTTAGTTCCCTGACCAGGAATTGAACCTGCACCCTTGGCAGTGAAAGCATGGAGTTCTAACCACTGGACAGCCAGAGAATTCCCTATGGTTGAGCATTTTAAGATGCAACCTTGAAATACTGATGTTTCTTTCCCACATCTGTCAGTTTCTGACTAGATAGATGTATGTCTTGATTTGTAATTCTTTTAGTCTACATATTATGACTTTTTTTTTTTTTTTTTAGCAGTATTCCAGTTTTCCTGTTAGGCACACATTTACATAAGTGACATTGGAAACCTTTTCTCTGTTCCTTTTGTTGTTGAATTCAGATAATTTTGAACAATTTTTCTCTTGTCTATATCAAGCATTAGTTATAGGAGAGTGGACAATAATAAAGCTCATCAATCCATGATTATGATATTACCATGTTGAATATAAATAATGGGCTTATTTTACAAAAGGCTAGTAACACTTAGTAGATTAGACACTGCAAGTCTGTGAAACAACATCCAACTGTGTTTGTATAGATGTACTTTGGTCCTTACCTAACTTTTCTGATAGACCCTGAAGCAATGTCAACTATAATCATCTACAGAAAATGTTCACTTTCCTGATTAAAACACTGTTCTTGGCCTGTTTAATACATATGGTATGGAATAATTATATTAAAAACTGTAGAAAAACTAAAGCGTGAAGTAGTTTGCATGCCCAAATATGCTAATATAACAGATTATGTCAATTTTCCAATTGTCTTTTGCCCAGAGCTAATGGAGTAATGGTCTCTGAATTCTCTTTCTGCATCTTCAGTGGTTTCTCAGTTCTCTTTGTGCATCTTCTAATATCAAGTAATGACTGTGGTCTCATTTGACATTCACATAAAAAATACAAGCTAGAAATAGATATTTTAGAACACCACATTAAAAATCTACAGTAGGGTTGAGAGCTAAGATGGCAGAGGAATAGGATGGGGAGACCACTTTCTCCCCCACAAATTCATCAAAAGTACATTTGAACGCTGAGTAAATTCCACAAAACAACTTCTGAATGCCAGCAGAGGACATGGCACCCAGAAAAGCAGCCCATTGTCTTTGAAAGGAGGTAGGAAAAAAATATAAAAGATAAAAAGAGACAGAAAAGAGGTAGGGACAGAGATCCATCCCAAGAAGGGAGCTTAAAAAAAAGAGAAGTTTCCAAACACCAGGAAACACTCTCACTGCCAAGTCTGTGGTGAGCCTTGGAACCACAGAGGGCAACATAACTGGGAGGAAAAATAAATGAATAATTAAAACCCACAGATTACATGCCCAACAGTAACTCCCCCAGTGGAGAAGCAGTGCAGACGCCTGCACCCACCACTAGCAAGTGGGGGCTGGAGAGGGAGGTGCGGGCTGCGTTGCTTAGAGTAAGGACTGGGCCCAAATACCCCGAGGGCAATCTGTGGGCGCTAACTTGGGGTAGCAAACCAGACTGTGGGATAGCTACCACGTAAAAAGCCCTAACCTAAGACACCGCCAGGCCCGCTCACAGAACAAAGGACTGAGCAGAGCTAGCCTGCTACAGACCGGCCCTTCCCCCTCCAGGCAGGTGAGGGCAGCCAGAACCAGAAGGGGGCAACTGCGGCCCCAGAGAAGCATTATCTACCAAACTGAAAGCAGGCTTTGTTGCTAATCAAGACTTCTTGGAATTCTGGACAGTCAACATCCACCTGAGAAGGTGCGCTGGTTGTACACCCAGAAAACCAAGCAGCAGGGATGGGGGAGGCGATAAGTAGCAGCGACTGTGCTCACCAAACACCTGGTCACCTGAGCTGCTCAGACCTGGGAAGGGCAGAAAACGCAGGCCCAACCTGCCGGGAGCCAGCACGGGAGATCCCACCCATGACAAGGTCATGTGGAGAGACCTGATGGGCAAGGCAGATCAGGACTTGAGGGATCCCCTGGAACTGCTCGAGCATCTACCCCAAAAACCAGAGTCTGTCTGTCTTACTATTTTATGACTTTCACCAACTCCTCTGACATTAACAGGGGGCTATCCCCAACCACCTGAAGAAAATCAACTTAGAGCTTTGGTTAATAAGTCTCTTGGGCATAATAAAAGTGTTTTAATCCAAAAACCCCTCTGATGGCTTTCTAGCCTGCCTGACAAGTTTATCTGAACTTTTATAATTACGCATGTGATTGTTCACAGCCTCCCAACTGCAAGAGGCACAGGAAGCTTAAAACATTCTAGGAATGTAGAGCCTTTCGAGGTGTTAAAACTCATTAGAATAGAACTGGTTAAGGGTTTCATTGTTTAGCCAATACTTGCTGCCAAGTTTTCATTATCTTTTATTTGTTGATATAGTGGGTATATAGAAAAAACAGGTAGTAGCCTTGGCATTAGCAACATTAGATCTTTGAGTTAAGTACTTTTTTTGTTATAACCCACTGCACCTTTGTTCTATAGAAATGTAACTTTATTTAGTACTTTGAGGGTGATGCAGATTTAAGAAAAAATACTTCAAGGGAAAATGAGTTTTTTGGTTGATTAACATTCATCAAGGAAAAAAGCCATAAAATGTTAACAGGCCTCCAGGCCAGAAGATAATGTAAATCACCTGAGACCTTTTGTATACGGAAAGGTATGCAGAAAGAAAACCTGGTATCGATAAGGGTCAGGACTGCTGCCCCTGCATGAATCTGCATCTTCCACTATGTAAAACTTAAGGTATATAAGCACCTTTTGAAAATAAAGTTATGGGGTTTTTGCACAAGCTTGGCCTCCCCCATGTCAATTCTTTCTCTCTCTTTCTCCCTCTCCCTCCCTTTCCTTTTAGGCTAATGCCTGGAATACAGAGGCTCTCTGCATTCACTTTTTTGCCTGGGCTTCTAAGACCCACTCGAGAAGGTGCCCAAGGTGGGGCACCTTCTGCTATTTGAGAGGGTGCCTGCGGCCTACGTGAACAGAGCAAGTCTCTTGTCTGAGACTTTATTGGCTTTCTATGTAAACCAAGGAATATCAGCCTCTTTCTCGCCTCTATTTTTTAAACTGTTTTCTTATCTCTATATATATTTCTAAATCTATAAATCTAAATTTCAGTCACCAATGCCGTCACACCTCAGATACACTGGATCCAACCGGGGCTGGTCCCCGGTAAGTGGCGCCTGGAACAGGCTATTCAAAGGTAGGTCTCCCCCATTGCTCAGTTTTGGGGATGGCTAGGAACCCACTTAGGGTGTCACGGACACTCCTGCATAAGATAGGTAGGGTAAGAGTGGGAAGTGTTAAAGGGTTGAAAGAAACCTGCTTTCTAAGGGTTGAAAAGAAACCCCCTTTACAAAAATTGAAAAGAAACCTTCTTTACAAGACAGAAATCTTTCTTTCTCTACAGAAATCTCTGACATGGGTAACAGTGAGTCAAAAGAATGACAACTCTTTATGGCAATAATCTTGCAATTGTTAAACAAAATAAGAATTAAGGTTAAAAAAGCTAGTGTTTAATCATTTTTTACGTTTGTACAAGAACAATATCCTTGGTTTCCAGAAAAGGGCACTGTTAATTTAGATACTTGGGAAAAGCTAGAAAAACAGCTAAAAACTTATTATACTTTGCATGGGCCTGTAGATGCTTTTGCTCTGTGGAATATGATTAAAATGTCCTGGACCCCCATCATGAGGCTGTTAGATAGCCTATGGGAGAGGCTATAGTGGTGGATGATAGTGGGTCTCCACCTTCAGCGCAGATCATATTTTCTGCCATTGATGAATAAAATGAGGGAGACTGTGCTCTACCTCCTGAAAAGACTACCCGAATACCTGAACCTGAGCGGCTTAGACCTGGGAAGTACATACAATCCAGGGCCAGCCTCAACAGTTCCTGGCAGAGCAACCTAGAGCCTAAGGCAGTGTAGACAGGGAAAGCACACACGTTGTGAGTGGGGGCAAACCCGGTTTGTCTGAGATACTGTGAGCACACACCAGTGTTATTTGTTTGCAGCATCCCTCCCTCCCCACAGCATGACTAAACAAGTGAGCCTAAAAAAGTGTCCACCATCGCCTCCTTGTGCTGGGGCAGAAATTAGACACTGAAGAGACCAGCAAACAGAAGAAGCTAAAACAGAGGGTACCTCCTTAGAAGTGACAGGTGCAATAGATTAAACCACTGTAGTTAGTACCAACTACATAAGAAGGGGCCTATGCTGCTGTGGTGCTGCTAAGTTGCTGCAGTCGTGTCTGACTTTTAGCGACCCCATGGACTGCAACTCACCAGGCTCCTCCATCTGTGGGATTTTCCAGGCAAGAGTACTGGAGTAGGGTGACATTGCCTTCTCTGAGGAAGGGGCCTATAGATCTTGAGAAATATAAGCCAGATAAAGGAATTATCTGAAAGTGAACTGACCCCACACTGCCCACACCAACACCAGAGAAAGTCCTAGATATATTTTTACTATCATTCATTAATTTTATTTTTTTTATTTTTAAAACCTCTATTACTCCTTTAATTTTCATTTTTATAACCTACTATAACTTTACAAAAAAAAAGAGACACTATTTTTAAAGCAAACTTCATATATATATATATATTATAATTTTTGTGACTTTTTTTCTTTAATATTGTATTTTTGAAAAACCAACCTCTAGATTTTTAACCTTTGCTTTTTGGTATTTGTTATCAATTTTGTACCTTTAAGAACTCAATCTTCAGTACCCATTTTTACTTGGGAGTGAGATTACTGGCTTGACTGCTCTCTCCCCCTTTGGACTCTCCTTTTTCTCCACCAGGTCGCCTCTATCACCTCCCTCCCCCTTCTCTTCTCTACCCAAGTCTGTGAAACTCTTTGTGTTCTGGACTGTGGAGAACACTTAGGGAATTGAGTACTGGCTGGATCTCTCTCTCTCCTTTTGATTCCCACTTTATCCTCCTGGCCACCTCTGTCTCCTTCCTCCCTCTTCTCTTCTCTCTGTAATTCCATGAATATCTCAGAGTGGTGCAGACTGTGGAGCACATATAAGGAAGTCATTACCAGCTAGCTTGCTCTCTCCTCTTTTGATTCCACCTCTTCTCATCCTGGTCACCTCTATCTCCCTCCTCCCTCTTCTCTTCTCCATGTAACTCTGAACCTCTCTGGGTGTCCCTCACTGTGGAGAAACTTTTCATCTTTAACCTAGATGTTTTATCAATGGTGCTGTATAGATGGAGAAGTCTTGATGCTACTGTAAAAATAAAACTGAAAACCAGAAGCAGGAGGCTAAGTCCAAATCCTGAGAACACCAGAGAACTCCTGACTACAGGGAACATTAATCAACAGGAGCTCATCAAAAGCCTCCATACCTACACTGAAACCAAGCACCACCCAAGGGCCAACAAGTTCCAGAGCAAGACATACCACACAAATTCTCTAGCAATACAGGAACATAGCCCTGAGCTTCAATATACAGGCTACCCAAAGTTACTCCAAACCCATTGACATCTCATAAATCATTACTTCTTTGCACTCCAGAAAGAAGAAATCCAGCTCCACCCACCAGAATACTGACACAAGCTTCCCTAACAAGGAAACTTTGACAAGTCACCCGTACCACCCCACCCACAGCAAGGAAACTCCACAATAAAGAGAACTCCACAAACTGCCAGAATACAGAAAGACCATCCCAAACACAGCAATATAAACAAGATGAAGAGACAGAGGAATATCCAGCAGGTAAATGAACAGGATAAATGCCCAGCAAACCAAACAAAAGAGGAAGAGATAGGGAATCTACCTGATAAAGAAATCCAAATAATGATAGTGAAAATGATCCAAAATCTTGAAATCAAAATGGAATCACAGATAAATAGCCTGGAGACAAAGATTGAGAAGATGCAAGAAAGGTTTAACAAGGACCTTGAAGAAATAAAAAAAGAGTCCATATATATTGAATAATGCAATAAATGATATCAAAAACACTCTGGAGGGAACAAATGGTAGAATAATGGAGGCAACAGATAGGATTAGTGAATTAGAAGATAGAATGGTAGAAATAAATGAATCAGAGAGGAAAAAAGAAAAACGAATTAAAAGAAATGAGGACAATCTCAGAGACCTCCGGGACAATGTTAAACGCCCCAACATTCGAATCATAGGAGTCCCAGAAGAAGAAGACAAAAAGAAAGACCATGAGAAAATACTTGAGGAGATAATAGTTGAAAACTTCCCTAAAATGGGGAAGGAAATAATCACCTGAGTCCAAGAAACCCAGAGAGTTCCAAACAGGATAAACCCAAGGCAAAACACTCCAAGACACATATTAATCAAATTAACAAAGATCAAACACAAGAACAAATATTAAAAGCAGCAAGGGAAAAACAACAAATAACACACAAGGGGATTCCCATAAGGATAACAGCTGATCTTTCAATAGGAACTCTTCTGGCCAGGAGGGAATGGCAGGACATACTTAAAGTAATGAAAGAAAATAACAGCCCAGATTACTGCACCCAGCAAGGATCTCATTCAAATATGAAGGAGAAATCAAAAGCTTTACAGACAAGCAAAAGCTGAGAGAATTCAGCACCACCAAACCAACTCTCCAACAAATGCTAAAGGATCTTCTCTAGACAGGAAAAACAAAGAGGCGCCAGGAGCCAGAGTGAGGAACTCCACCCGTGGCACAGGTCATGAGGAAGGAGGCTCAGCATTACGCAAAGGCAGGATCAAGCCTCAGGAGACCCCCTGTTCCCGAGCAATCTACCCCCAAAACCAGAGTCTACCTACTTTACTGCTTTATGCTCTCACCTCTACCTCTGACTTTATAGGGGGCTGTTCTCCCACCATCTCTCTCGGAGAAGGAGTTAACTTGCAGCTCCAGTCAATAAAAATTCCTGGGTGTGACAAGAGTGTTTCAACTTACAAACTCCTCTGAAGGTTCTCTAGCCTGCCTGAGCAGGTGTGTCCAGCCACATGTGATTGTTTACAGCCTCCCAACCATGAGAGGCATGAGATGCTTTAAACCTTTCTAAATACAAACTCTTTTGAGAAGTTAGAAAATTATTAGAATAGTATAGTGGGTTGATCGGAGAATGCAATGGCATCCCACTCCAGTACTTTTGCCTGGAAACTTCCATGGACGGAGGAGCCTGGTGGGCTGCAGTCCATGGGGTCGCTGAGTCAGACACGACTGAGCGACTTCACTTTGACTTTTCACTTTCATGCGTTGGAGAAGGAAATGGCAACCCACTCCAGTGTTCTTGCCTGGAGAACCCCAGGGATGGCAGAGCCCAATGGGCTGCCGTCTGTGGTGTCGCACAGAGTCGGACACGACTGAAGCGACTTAGCAGCAGCAGCAGCAGCAGCATAGTGGGTTGATTAGAAATTATGTTGGTGAAGGGTTTTTCATTTGTTGAGCCAATATTTGCTGCTAAATCTCCATATTCCCTGCCCTTATAATGAACATAACTAGCATATAGGAGAAATAAGTGTTAGCCTTTAAGGTTAATCATGTTAAACCTTAGGCTAAGTAAATTCCTTTTCTTGATTATAACCCCCTGCATCCTCACCCTATAGGAATGCAACTTTATCTGGTGCCTTCAGAAGTTGGTGCCTACTTTAAGAAAAAATCACCCTTGGAAAAAAGAAGTGTTCTGGTTGACTGACCGTTATCAAAAAGGGCCATAAAATGTCAGCAGGCCTCGTGGCCAGAAGATGATGTAAAACCCCTAAGACCTTTGTATAATTTTATATGAAGCACCTGATTTTGACAAGGGTCAGGTCTGCTGACCTGAAGTGACTCTGTATTCATCCCTATGTATAACAAAAAGTAGATAAGCAAACCTGAAAATAAAACGGATCAGTTTCTGGGAAGACTGATTCCCCCGTGTCATTTCTTTCTTGTTCTCCGTTTTTCTGGCTGAATTCCCATCTGGAGCGTAGGTACTCACCAACCCTGCTAATTTTGCCTGGGCTTCTAAGATCTGACCAGGGAGGCCTCAGTGTCTCCTCTCCTTCAGGAGAATGGAAAGACGCCTGTGGCCTACGTAGGTGGTGCAAATTCCTTGTCTTGGAGTTTTATTGGTATTCCATGTAAACCAAGTTATTCAGCCTCTTTTTCTCCACTAATTTTCCTACAACACTATTCTTTTCTAATCTCTCTTTATATCTGTGATTAAATAAGTTTTTTCCTAGGACGCCGATTCTGTCTCCCCTTTGAATAACCCTGGAACCACCGGGGCTGGAGCCCAGGAAAAAGGGAGTATAAACTTGAACCCAAAACAATAAAGTAAATGGCAATGGGATCATACTTATCAACAATAATCTTAAATGTAAATAGATTGAATGCCCCAACCAAAAGACAAAGACTGGCTGAATGGATACAAAAACAAGACCCCTATATATGTTATCTACAAGAGACCCACCTCAAAACAAGGGACACATACAGACTGAAAGTGAAGGACTAGAAAAAGATTTTCCACACAAATAGAGACCAAAAGATAGCAGGAGTAGCAATACTCATATCAGATAAAATAGACTTTAAAACAAAGGCTGTGAAAAGAGACAAAGAGGGACACTACATAATGATCAAAGGATCAATCCAAGAAGAAGATATAACAATTAAAAATATATATGCACCCAACATAGGAGCACCACAATATGTAAGACAAATGCTAACAAGTATGAAAGGGGAAATTAACAGTAACACAATAGTAATGGGAGACTTTAATACCCCACTCACACCTAAGGATAGATCAACTAAACAGAAAATTAACAAGGAAACACAACTTTAAATGATACAATAGACCAGTTAGACCTAATTGATATCTATAGGACATTTCACCCCAAAACAATGAATTTCACCTTTCTCTCAAGCACACATGGAACCTTCCCCAGGATAGATCACATCCTGGGCCATAAATCTAGCCTTGGTGAATTCAAAAAAACTGAAATCATTCCAAACATATTTTCTGACCACAATGCAGTAAGATTGGATCTCAATTACAGGAGAAAAACTATTAAAAATTCCAACATATGGAAGCTGAACAACACGCTTCTGAATAACCAACAAATCACAGAAGAAATAAAAAAAGAAATCAAAATATGCATAGAAATGAATGAAAATGAAAACACAACAACCCAAAACCTGTGGGACACTGTAAAAGCAGTGCCAAGGGGAAAGTTCATAGCAATAAAGGCATACCACAAGAAACAAGAAAAAAGTCAAGTAAATAACCTAACTCTACACCTAAAACAACTGAAAAGGAAGAAATGAAGAACCCCAGAGTTAGTAGAAGGAAAGAAATCCTAAAAATTAGGGCAGAAATAAATGGAAAAGAAACAAAAGAGACCACAGCAAAAATCAACAAAGCCAAAAGCTGGTTCTTTGAAAGGATAAATAAAATTGACAAACCATTAGCCAGACTCATCAAGAAACAAAGAAAGAAAAATCAAATCAATAAAATTAGAAATGAAAATGGAGAGATCACAACAGACAACACAGAAATACAAAGGATCATAAGAGACTACTATCAGCAATTATATGCCAATAAAATGGACAACATGGAAGAAATGGACAAATTCTTAGAAAAGTACAACTTTCCAAAACTGAACCAGGAAGAAATAGAAAATATTAACAGACCCATCACAAGCATGGAAATTGAAACTGTAATCAGAAATCTCCCACCAAACAAAAGTCCAGGTCCAGACGGCTTCACAGCTGAATTTTACTAAAAGTTTAGAGAAGAGCTAACATCTATCCTACTCAAACTCTTCCAGAAAATTGCAGAGGAAGGTAAACTTCCAAACTCATTCTATGAGACCACCATCACCCTAATACAAAAACCTGACAAAGATGCCACAAGGAAAGAAAACTAAGGCCGATATCACTGATGAACATAGATGTAAAAATCCTTAACAAAATTCTAGCAATCAGAATCCCACACACATTGAAAACATCATACATCATGACCAAGTGGGCTTTATCCCAGGGATGCAAGGATTCCTCAATATCTGCAAATCAATCAATGCAATAATACCACATTAATAATTTGAAAAATAAAAGCCACATGATTATCTCAATAGATGCAGAGAAAGTCTTTGACAAAATTCAACACCCATTTATGATAAAACCCTTCCAGAAAGCAGGAATAGAAGGAATATACCTCAACATAATAAAAGCTATATATGACAAACCCACAGCAAACATTATCTTCAATGGTGAAAAATTAAAAACATTTCCCCTAAAGTCAGGAACAAGACAAGGGTACCCACTCTTACCACTACTATTAAACATAGTTTTGGAAGTTTTGGCCACAGCAATCAGAGCAGAAAAAGAAGTAAAAGGAATCCAGATTGGAAAAGAAGAAGCAAAACTCTCACTGTTTGCAGATAACATGATCCTATACATAGAAAACCCTAAAGAAAGACTCCATCAGAAAATTACTAGAGCTAATCAATGAATAAAGTAAAGTTGCAAGATATAAAATCAACACACAGAAATCCCTTGCATTCCTAAACACTAATAATGAGAAAACAGAGAAATTAAGGAAACAATTCCACTCACCGTTGCAACGAAAAGAATAAAATACTTATGAATATATCTACCTAAAGAAACTAAAGACCTATATATAGAAAACTATAAAACACTGGTGAAAGAAATCAAAGAGGACACTAATAGATGGAGAAATATACCGTGTTCAAGGATCAAAATAATGAATATAGTGAAAATGAGTATACTACAAAAGCAATCTATAGATTCAATGCAATCCCTATCAAGCTACCAGCGGTATTTTTCACAGAACTAGAACAAATAATTTCAAGATTTGTATGGAAATACAAAAAACCTCGAATAGCCAAAGCAATCTTGAGAAAGAAGAATGGAACTGGAGGAATCAACCTGCCTGACTTCAGGCTCTACTACAAAGCCACAGTCATCAAGACAGTATGGTACTGGCACAAAGACAGAAATATAGATCAATGGAACAAAATAGAAAGCCCAGAGATAAATCCACACACCTATGGACATCTTATCTTTGACAAAGGAGGCAAGAATATACAATGGAGAAAAGACAATGTCTTTAACAAGTGGTTCTGGGAAAACTGGTCAACCACTTGTAAAAGAATGCAACTAAAACACTTTCTAACACCATACACAAAAATAAACTCAAAATGGATTAAAGATCTAAACATAAGACATGGATTAAAGATCTAAACATAAGACCAGAAACTATAAAACTCCTAGAAGAGAATATAGGCAAAACACTCTCCGACATAAATCACAGCAGGATCCTCTATGATCCACCTCCCAGAATACTCGAAATAAAAGCAAAAATAAACAAATGGGATCTAATTAAAATTAAAAGCTTCTGCACAACAAAGGAAACTATAAGCAAGGTGAAAAGACAGCCTTCAGAATGGGAGAAAATAATAGCAAACTAAGCAACAGACAAAGAATTAATCTCAAAAATATATAAGCAACTCCTACAGCTCAATTCCAGAAAAATAAAAGACTCAATCAAACGTGGGCCAAAGAACTAAACAGACATTTCTCCAAAGAAGACATACAGATGGCTAACAAACATATGAAAAGAGGCTCAACTTCACTCATTATCAGAGAAATGCAAATCAAAACCACAATGAGCTACCATTTCACACCAGTCAGAATGGCTGCGATCCACAAATCTACAAGCAATAAATGCTGGAGAGGGTGTGGAGAAAAGGGAACCCTCTTACACTGTTGGTGGGAATGCAAACTAGTACAGCCACTATGGAGAATAGTGTGGAGATTCCTTAAAAAACTGGAAATAGAACTGCCATATGACCCAGCAATCCCACTGCTGGGCATACACACCGAGGAAGCCAGAACTGAATGAGGCACGTGCACCCCAATGTTCATCGCAGCACTGTTTATAATAGCCAGGACATGGAAGCAACCTAGATGTCCATCAGCAGATGAATGGATAAGAAAGCCATGGTACATAATCACAATGGAGTATTACTCAGCCATTCAAAAGAATACATTTGAATAATTTCTAATGGGGTGGGTGAAACTGGAGCCTATTATACAGAGTGAAATAAGCCAGAAAGAAAAACACCAATACAGTATACTAACATATATATATGGAATTTAGAAAGAAGTTAATGATAACCCTGTATGTGAGACAGCAAAAGAGACACAGATGTATAGAACAGTCTTTTGGACTCTGTGGGAGAGGGCGAGGGTGGGATGATTTGGGAGAATGGCATTGAAACATGTATATTATCATATGCTAAATGAATCGCCAGTCCAGGTTCTACCTATGATACAGGATGCTCAGGCTGGTGCATTTGAATGACCCAGAGGGATGATATGGGGAGGGAGGTGGGAGGGGGGTTCAGGATGTTGAACACATATACACCCGTGGCAGATTCATGTTGATGTATGGCAAAACCAATACAATATTGTAAAGTAATTAGCCTCTAATTAAAATAAATAAATTTAAATTTTAAAAAAATCTACAGTAATCTAGCACATGTAAAGTCATGTGTCTTATGCAGAAAACATTTGAAATTTATACATAAGTGTGGGTATGTGTAAGTGACATACATATGTATGTGGGACATATACACATACATGTATTTTATCATATACACACCTCCTGTATACATATGATAAATATGTGTACATGACATGAGCATTTATGCATGTGATAAATATGATAAAATATGTGCATATATCTAACAATACATTTTTACTAGGTAATCTCAATAGACGCGAGTCTGAGTGAACTCTGGGAGTTGGTGATGGACAAGGAGGCCTGGTGTGCTGTGATTCACGGGGTCACAAAGAGTCAGACACGACTGAGTGAAATGAACTGAACTGAACTCAACTGAACTGAATCATATATAGACATAGAGATTCAGATAAAGTACAGGGAAACAAACACATAGCTAGATGTATATATATGAAGTGCATAAAATTAGTGTGTCTGGTAGCATTCTAAAAAATTATCCATATCATGTTTGGGGAGAGTTGACTAATAATATCCATAATAAAGGAAGCATGCCATGGGATGGAGTTGAGACTTGTTTAGTTTTTGTTAAATCAATAATAAACACGAGAAAGATGACATACCTCGAGAATGAAATAAGAATCTAGGTAACAAATAGAAACAGTACGTTTTATTTCCTGTTGAAAACACTCCTTAAGTTGCTAAATTCAGGTATTTAAGCAGTAAAGTTTACTGTATCTTTTGCTGTAACAGAATTATATTTGCTTTCAACACCACCAAAAAAAAGTAGATCAATACAGGTAATAAATCTTTAAACGCTTTTTAACCTTACAAGCTCTTTATATGCTGAAGGGTAATCAATAAGCACAGCAGAAAAATGGTGCATGATTCATCTTTTAAGGCAATGCTATTCTATGACACAATGCCAATAACTCTGAATGTAAATGCCAAGATCAATTTCACTTCTGAAAAATTATTCAAACCAAGTGATAGAAAGGATCACTTTTATTTATAAGTATATTACATAAACTTTCACGAGTATAATAATTAGGTTATACGTGCTATTTTGCGGAAAAAACCAGTGACTTTATATTCTTTTTTATTGGAGTATAGTTGCTTTACAGTATTGTGTTAGTTTCTGCTGCACAGCAAAGTGAATTAGCTATATGTATACACATACCCCTCTTTTTTGGATTTCTTCCCCATTTAGGTCACCACAGAGCATTGAGTAGAGTTCACTGTGCTACACCATAGATTCTCATTAGTTATCTATTTTAGAGTGTATGTATGTCAATTCCAATCTCCCACAATTACTGAAAACAGTAACTATTTCACAATGATTTTCTTGAGATAATAATCACCAGAATATATTTTTAAAATAGACAAAATCGAATTTGGAATTTTTTTCATTTTCGTATTATATGACATTTCATGCACACAGTATATCTGATTCAATTTTTAAAACTTTATTTTTCAAACTCAAGAAAACAGACAGTAAACAAAGATTTTTAATATTTTTCCCCATGAGCACACATTTTACATCATTTAACAATTTTCTTATTTTTATAGTTATATTTGATTATCTTGTAAATATGAAATATATAACAGAGACCCTCCCCATGGATAGTTACAATGAGGCAAATGACAATTTGTATGATATTTTTAATCTTCCTAGCACAGCAATAATTTGGAAAGCAAAGATTACAGATTCATTTATATTATTATTTCCCAGTTGAGAAATTTTATGCATTTGTCAAAATTCATAAAACTTTATGCCATAAAGAGGCAATCTCACAGATTGCAAATAAAAGCCTGGAAGAGGTTGGGGGCTCTTCTATAGGACAGAATACAGACTGTGAAAATCATAACAGTGTTACAAATACTAACATATAACATATGCTAGGCAGGGAATGGGGTTAAAAGTTGTTTATGTAAAAGTAACTTTGGAAATGAGTAAGTTTTGTAAGATTCAAGGTAAGAGAATTTTACAAAAGCCCAGTGCCTAGGCAGGTGATGTCGTTTTCTGCAGTAACATTAATTCTGTTAATTCTGAATCCATATGCATGTGTACTAGAATTGAAAAACTAAGGAGATGAATGACAGGAGCTGAAACTAAGATGTCTATCTTACAGGAGGGTACAGATAAGCAGGAGTGAGGTTAGAATAATAAACACGGTATAGATGGTATACATAGAGATTTGGTGACATTAGTATGAATTGAGGTTGCTTGACATAACTGAAAACTATACATGATACTAGATCCATTCCACTAATGACTGTGATCACAGATGAAATATGAAATAAAGTTCAGTTCAGTTCAGTCGCTCAGTCATGTCCGACTCTTTGCAACCCCATGAATCGCAGCATGCCAGGCCTCCCTGTTCATCACCATCTCCTGGAGATCACTCAGACTCACATCCATCGAGTCAGTAATGCCATCCAGCCATCTCATCCTCTGTCATCCCCTTCTCCTCCTGCCACCAGTCCCTCCCAGCATGAGAGTCTTTTCCAATGAGTCAACTGTTCTCATGAGGTGGCCGAAGTACTGGAGTTTCAGCTTTAGCATCATTCCTTCCAAAGAAATCCCAGGACTGATCTCCTTCAGAATGGAAATAAAGTAACTGACAAAAATTTGTGGGAAAAAATTCCCTGTAGTATACAAACGGAGAAGGCAATGGTACCCCACTCTAGTCCTCTTGTCTGGAAAATCCCATGGACGGGGGAGCCTGGTAGGCTGCTGTCCATGGGGTCGCCAACAGTCGAACACGACTGAGCGACTTCACTTTCACTTTTTACTTTCATGCATTGGAGAAGGACATGGCAACCCACTCCAGTATTCTTGCCTGGAGAATCCCAGGGATGGGGGAGCCTGATGGGCTGTCATCTCTGGGGTCGCAGAGTCAGACACGACTGAAGTGACTTAGCAGCAGCAGTAGTATACAAAACTGAAGAGACTCCAGTGTCAAGCAAGTAAGTGGAAAGAATGTGGACACAGCATTAAAAAAAAAAAAATGGTGCAAGGGTAGAAAGAAGAAACAAACATACAACTATATAATTTGGGGGAAAAAATAGTTACCTATGAATGGAAATAAAGAACTATACTTCTAACTTTTAACAGAATAAAAACACAAAATATAAACATACTGATGATTCTAGAATTATTTACTGATTCCAAATGTTCTCCAGTAACAAGATTTATACAATATTGCCTGAAGATTTAAATCTAGACTTCTGAGAGGTTAGTCAAAATTAAGAATCTTATAAAGGGCAATCATAAAACGTGTAAAGGATCAAGAACTAGTAATACTTAAATTTAGTTTATGTAGTTCTATTAGTTTAAATGTACCATAACACAAATGACAAAATAGTCATGAAAAAGTAATGTGATATAATTTTATGAATATTAGTGTTTTCTCTTAACTAATTTTAATTTTGCAGAAGAGATAGGCTACACACTCCAGTATTATTCTTGTTCTTGTGGCTCAACTGGTGAAGAATCTGCCTGTAATATGGGAGACCTGAGTTCAATCCCTGGGTTGGGAAGACCCCCTGGAGAAGGGAAAGGCTGCCCACTACAGTATTCTGGCCTGGAGAATTCCATAGACTGTGTAGTCCATGGGGTCCCAAAGAGTCAGACATGACTGAGTGACTTTCCCTTTCAGGTGGCCTGCCAATGCAGGAGATATGAGAGACACACTAGTTCAATCCCTAGGTCAGGAAGATCCCCTGGAGGAGGAAATGGCAACCCACTCCAGTATTCTTGCCTGGAGAATCCCCATGGACAGAGGAGCCTGGTGGGCTACAGTCCACAGGGTCACAAAGAGTTGGACACGACTGCAGCAACCTAGCATGTATGCACGACTTTTAAACCAAATTAGGTGATAGTATTTTTGACATGGCCCAGTGGTCATGTAAATCTATTAACTTTTTTTTTTTCCTTACTCACACTTTCAGATTATTTAATGAAACTGCTAGTTTTGTATGATCACATAAGCAGAAGCACTGTTCTCTAAATACTCTATTAAACTGGAACAAAGACTTAGTATAGCAAATAATGTGTTGTCTAACTCAAAATTTTTATAAAGATTTATGATTATGTCAAAGTTTTCTGGAGAACAAAATTTGATCATGTTTTAAAATCATCTGAGAACTAGTCTTTATGTGTGTTGGTGAGTGTTGTTTATGTTCTATTGGTAGTAAAATGCTGTGTAATATGAATATTTCATAGCAGTTCTCTGAGGACAAACCATTGTCACATCTAGTACAAGACTGACACACATCTGATCACTGCAGTTTCAAATAATTTGGCTGGATAGCTTGACAATTGAATATTATATAATATACATATTAATCAATCTTGATAAATATATAGTCTATAGCAACTTTCCAAATGAACACAGGCTGAAGTTTGAAAAATCAATAGAATATGTTTGTTACAACATGGCAAAACTTATTGATTTTAGACATTCCTACTTTTTCTGGAGGTCCATGCTTTCTACATTTTTCATTTTGATATTACACTGTACTGGCTAGATGCCCTTTGTTTTATCAAATAATGTTCTGTTGCTTTTTTCTTAAGTGTTTTGGGGCTATTTTAAATAATACATTTTTTGCTATAATCTTTTCCAAAATAAATCATATAAAATACTACTCTATCATCAATTTTACTTTTTATTTTTTAATTTGACTTTTCACAATAAGTCCTGTATAAAATTGAATTCTGATTCCCCTCCTTCCTCATGAAGAAGTGGGGAAATTTGCACACTCATAAGGATCTTCTTCAAGACCTGCCCATTTCCTTTCCTTCTATGGAAAATATATTCTATTCTCACAGAATTCACTGTGGCAATTAGGGGACATATAAATGTCCACAAAAATATTAAACACTACAACATATAACTGGTTTAAATTAAAGTATGACCTTCAATCCCATTTTAAAGTATTTTCAAACTGTGCCAGAGTCCACCGAACGCACTTTCTGGTGTATCTGTGGCATAGCTCTGTTCCTTGGTCTTTAAAAGTTTGGTTATTTGTGTTGGACACAGTGGCATTCACCTGTGCACACAATAGGCATTCTCCGAAGGCCCATCGTGGTGACAGCTCTCTGTCTGAACTGCCTTCCAGGGTCTTCCTGATGCCCTGTCCCTGCACTGCTCCTGCCCTACCAGCTGGGCAGGCCTGACCATCCCATGAGATGATGCCTCACTCTAAACCCGGCCTTGCCAAGTGAGGACAGGGGGAGACCTTGACTCAAATTATTCATCATCCAGTTATATTTTGAGATAGCCTGATTTTGACTGTCAATTTTGTCTTAATTGTAAAAGCGGCCTTGTTCCAGAAATGCTGTGTGCGTTTTGTGTCTCTTTAAGCTTCGGGCAGGTTTGTTTGCAAGCACCATCTCTCCATCCTCCTGCACCACCTGCTATCGCCAATTAACTTCCATGAAAACTCTTAAATAAACATTGGTCTTGATTGTCGTGGTGAAATCATGAATTAGAATTCTTTCTAGACTCTTCTATGTTTCTCTTTACCTACCTCAACCCAATCCCGGAAGGGATGGGATCCCACACTCCGTTCATTTTCAACACACATTTTTCTCTTTAGAAAGTGAAATTCATTCAGTCGTGCCCACCTCTTTGCAACCCCATGGATTACACAGTCCATGGAATTCTCCAGGGCAGAATACTGGAGTGGGTGGCCTTTCCCTTCTCCAGGGGATCTTCCCAACCCAGGGACTGAACCCAGGGCTCCTGCATTGCAGGCAGATTCTTTACCAGCTGAGCCACCAGGGAAGCCCTGATATTTACAGATGAGACTCCCTCTACATTTGGTTTTTGTTGTTTGTTGCTGTTGTCATTTTTCTGCTTTTAGTAAGGTGAATCAGTTAAAATAATTTGAATTTGAGTGTGAAAGCAAACAGAATTCCTTAGGTAATCAGGGACTGTATTTTTTTATATAATTGCAGGAGAACAGAGTGAAGTACCTGTATAGCTGCACAGCTCAGTGTTATCATTAAGACTCAGATTACTTTTGGGGCTTCCCAGGTGGTGCTAGATTTGAAGAACCAGCCTGCTAATGGAGGAGACATAAGACATGCAGGTTCAATCCCTGTGTCGAGAAGATCCCCTGGACAAGGGCATGGTAACCCACTCCACTGTTCTTGCCTGGAGAATCTCATGGACAGAAGAGCCTGGCATGCTACAGTCCATAGGGTTGCAGAGAGTTGGACATGACTGAGGCGACTTTGCACTCACAGATTACTTTTTAATATTTCAGCTATGCTGTTCTCAGTTTGTTGGCAGTGTTTTCAGTCTAAATTTCAATGAGATGGAAAGATGGCTATAGTGGTTTAGAGTGCTATATTCAGAAAAGCAAAATCCAGAAAAGATGAGATTCTCTCTTTCTTTCTCATCTTGATAGTTGTAGAATCACTCCCATCAACAACATCATGTCTGTTTCACCATCCAGAATTGTCCCATATGCCTTAACCTTAACATATCACTAGCAGAGCTGTGTGGGTACTTTAACCAGCTTGGACCAACCTGTATCCAACCCCTGGAGACTGAGCCAAGTATACCCTTTCCTTAAGTACTGGCTGTCATAGAGAAAGGTGGGTACCTGAGCTATTATCCTGTAGTACTGGAAAGCAAGAATGCAGGAGATTGGGGTTTGAATTTAGATGTCAAATATCAATAGCAGAGACTTGTAGGGACCACACCAGTCAATGCCAAACACCCAATCATTCACTTCTTCCTGTTAACAATGCTTGTTATGCTTGTAGAAAAGGCACTCTCAGTCTTCCATGTGGTAAATCTTTGCCCTGCTATTGCATCCAGATCTAATCCCAGAAACTCATTTCTGTTCAAGTCCTTCTCATTACACCTTGATAGAGGTATCTGTAGTATGTACCTAAAAGATAGGTTAACCAAAGTAGAGTGAAAGTAAGGGAATAGGATAAGCATGATAGTGAAGAAGTTGCAAAAACAGTTATTTTTAAATAGGCACAGCTGCTCTTATGAAGAGTTGGAGTCTGTTTCCTGGCTCTCAAATTCCAGCTTCCCTTATAACATGCTTTGGCCAAAGAATGTGGCTGACTTTTTAGCATTCCACCTCTGAACCTAGGCCACACGGCTGTGGACACTTCTGCTCTGTCTTGTAACTACTACTTGAAAAGCCCAGGCAAGACTTATGGAAGATAAGTGATCATCAGAAAGAGAATCCAGATGATGCAGCTGAGGGAACAACTTCTAGAGCTGGCTGATCCCGCAGCATAGGAGGAAGCACCATCTAGAACAAGGAGTCAGGAAACTACAACTCACAAGGGCAAATTCTGGTTGCAGCCTGGTTTTGTGTAGCCCTGTGCTGTGCTTTGTAACTCAGTCACGTCCTAATCTTTGCAACCCCCTGTCAGGCACCTCTGTCCATGGGGATTCTCCAGGCAAGAATACTAGAGTGGGTTGCCATACTCTCCTGCAGAGGATCTTCCCAACCCAGGGACTGAATCCAGGTCTTCCACAATGCAGGGGAATTCTTTACCATCTTAGCCACCAGGAAACCAAGCAATACTGGAGTGGGTAGTCTATCCCTTCAGGGGAATTTCCCAACTCAGGAATAAAACCAGGGTCTCCTGCATTGCAGGCATATTCTTTACCAGCTGAGCTACCAGGGAAGCCCTTTGTGTAACCCTAGAACAAAGAATGTTTCCTATATTTACAAAAGATGGTTAAAAGATTATGCAAAAGAGATTGCATTTGGTTTGTAAAGCCTAAAATATTTACATAACAGAAAAGTTTCTGATCCTTGACCTCTTAACAAACACTATCTTGAGTCATCAGGGAAGGGCCAGATATTTAATATCTTTAGACTTGTGGGTTATAAGATCTCAGTCACTAAAACTTAGCTTTGCAATTGTAACACGAAAGCAGTTATAAAGAATAAGTAAATGTGTGTGACTGTGTTTCAATAAAACTTTATTTACAAAATCAGGAGACAGGCCATATTTGGGAGATGGGCCATATTTTCCCAACCCCTGATCTGAAATGTATAATAGATTTAGAAAATACTCCTAATGGAATGAAACAATGAAGATCACTGTAAAAAAGGGATGAGGGGTTTTGTTTTGCCATTTTTTTTTTCTTGACCAATTTGCATATTTTCTGTTTTCTGATTGAATCTCCATATCATCCATAGTTCTTGGCTTCACCATTTGAGAAGATTCTCCTTGCCTGGTCAAATCAGAGATAAATACTGGGAAAGCTGTTTTCTGAGAATTAGTTCAGCTTAAAACAAGTTTTTAGCAGTTCAATTTTTCTTGGTGGGAGCGTTGCTGCTGCTGCTAAGTCGCTTCAGTCGTGTCCTACTCTGTGCGACCGCAGAGACAGCAGCCCACCAGGCTCCGTTGTCCCTGGGATTCTCCAGGCAAGAACACTGGGAGCGCTACAACCTAGAAATTCATTTTTAGCTAGGAGTTTTCATTAGACAAGTTTACCTCTTCTTTACGTGTGCAGAGCACACGTAAAGCTCTGGGCATTGGTGATGGACAGGGGAGCCTGGCATGCTGCAGTCCATAGCGTTGGGAAGAGCTGGACGTGACTGAGCAACTGAACTGAATGCGTAAGAGATGTTTGCTCTTCTTTTTCTTTTTTTTCTATCAGTCAATTCTCAGCTAACAGCCCCAACTAAAATACTGACTTCAATGTGAATTTCTATGTGGAAATCCAGTGTCTGGCCCGCAGTGCTCTGTGTTTGTGCTTACCCCAGACCCTCAGGGCAGGCTGAGTGGGACAGTCATTTCCCCTGGGTCAGATTCATTTATCTGGCAAAGAATGCCGAGCAGAAGGTGCTCAGAGAGACTGCACTTTAAATTTGTGTCAACCTTATCTCCCACGAATTCTCCAACTTTCAATATTGTATTTTCTTTACATTAAAATAGCCAAATGACCCAAAAGTTCTGTTCATCTCCATTTGTAAACTGTACCCATAAATCAATATTAATCATTGAAGTGTATAAATCATTATCATTTACCCAAGTACTGTATGACTTTAAGTCTAACCAGCTTCCCCATTAAGTTAGTTAATTAGTTAGGTGATTTTAGTTTCTTCTCTATTTCCTGCCAAGTAGCTGCCATTTTCAGAGCCCTACTCTTAGTACCAAATTCTACACCATCAGTGTCCTGTCACCAGTAAGTAAAAGAAAACCTCATCTAAAATTTTCTTTCCTGAACATTAGCAATCACTATTCACCAAAAATACTATTTCTAGAACTGGATTATTAAATGGGTGGATGAAATGAAGATTAATAAATATTTCCATGAAATATGTATAACCTAAAGCCAAATATATTTTGAGGCATAACAATAGAGACACTGATAGATAAAATACATAAATCTGTCCATCTGTACAAAAAAGAATTTTATGAAAATTAAAACTAACTTCCTTAAAGTTAAAATTGCCTCACTGCTAACATTAAAAAAAAATCTTTTAATATATATATTTTTTCTTTTTCAGTTTTCTTTCTTCTTCTTTAAGAAATGCTATACATTATAGAATATCATTCTGAACAACTCTAAAACTATATACATGAATGCATTTATGCTCAAGTTAGCTGAAGATGATACACCCCAGTACTTCTTGCCAGGAATGACAATCACAATTAATTTATTTTCTTCTCATTGGCCATCAAAACTTTCGTAGGTGGAAATAAACTTTAATATGAAATTTTTCATATTCATAAAACATATCATTATTAATCTTCTTTGTCCTCTATGTACTGTGCTACAAGAAGTGTGTTAGTTACTCAGTCGTGTCCAATTCTTGGTGACAGTCCACCAGGCTCCTTCTGTCTATGGAATTCTCAAGACAAAAATACTGGAGTGGGTAGCCATTCCCTTCTCCAGGGCATCTTTCCAACCCAGGGATCAAATCCAGGTTTCCTGCATTGCAGGCAGATTTTTTTACCCTCTAAGCCACCAGGGAAGTCCAAGGTACTACAACTGAGAAACAAAAAAGAAATAACTGTAATAAGGGTATCATTGTACTTTAATGAAAACAAACTATCGATACTTTATCTTGTACAGAAAGGGAAATGAGAAAGAAATATATTAAATTTTCCCTAGATCTTTGAAATCCATGGGAGTACACTTCAGGAGAAACAGAGCCATGCGTTTCTACATTTCAGACCTAGAAATGAGCGCTGCACACCTGAACTGCCAGCATCTGAAGTGTCACCAAAGAACCAGTGTTTATCTTCGCCAGCAGAGCATTTTTCACTAGATCCCACAGAAAACTTCATTAATAGGATTAGGGATGGTACCATTTCACTGAAGTGAACCAATTCACTTAGTGACCTGAGTCACATGGATCGAGGGTGGCTTGTTCAGAGCTGTCTATAAGACTTTCAAGAAATACCTATCAGAAAACACCAGAGTTGATTGTTTTGGGTTCATGATTTAAACGTGAGTTAAAAAGAGAGAAATAATGATTTTAGCTGATACATTTAAGTGTAGTTTCCCTGTGGTACAACAGTCTAGGAGGCAAAAACTAAGGAGAAAGATGAAAATTAGTGCCAAAGCCATATGCAATACTGCCACTTGCTCTCTGTGTAACCCTACCTTCTCCATGCTTTTTCATCACCAGTGGACACCAAGGATGCCATACTCTGGGGCTTGGTACGGCAATCTTATGATGGTATTGACAGTCTGGTGATCTTGCAGGTTGACCAGTGAGATTCAGTTGAATATAACTAATTTGTGTTTTGATATAATTGAGGAACTATGAAAAGAAAAAAAAAATAGGAAGGAAAAAGCTAGGTAAGGATACATCAGTGCTGGAACAACTTAATTCTGTAAGAATAGGGAAGTAACATCTGTCAGAGATACTTTTAGAATAATAGAAACTTTTCTCATGACACAAATTCTTGTTAAATTGCTTCAGATAGAAGGATAGGCTACAATAGACTAGAATATGAGGAGGATTTCCTTGGAGGATGGTAGGGATGTGGCCTGGGATAGAAGAAAAGCTGTGTTTTATATTACATCACTCATCCCCATAATCCAGAGTATTCAGTGAGTGACTCAAATGCATCAAAAAATACTTACAGTGAATGTACAGTTTGTGGAAACTTAGAACGCGTGTAGTTCTGCATACAGAATTTTGATGAGCATTTCAAGATTGGAGAAATGATACAGTTTTCTGTAAGCCTTTGTGGACATATGCATATAGCTTGGGTATTGATCCCTACAAACAGGGAAATGGGATCACTTCCAAGGATGGCTCTGATGCAGGGGCAACCCAGAAAACAACAGACAAAGCAGGGCAGAAGAATTCATTCTATTTTGGTCTCATTCATGAAAATTTGAACTAAGGTCTGTCCACAGCTGTCATGAAATCTTCCAATCTCTAATTATCTGCCAGCATTTCAGAAGAAGATTCAGATATAGGCAGCATTATTTGAACTGGACACCAAATCCCCATAATTTCTGTATGGATTAGCTAGTAATGGAGCTCTTATTTTTAACCAAGCCCATTTGGAAACACAACCCCAGAGGGCCTTGGTTGCAACTCACTGAGTTATCATGGCTTAACTCTCATTTAGAGGATTCAGGAAACAATACTAAAGATCTTACAAAATAATTTTGCCCAAACTCTTAGAAATTGGAAAGAAAAAGTATTTGGGCTAGGGAAGCAAAGTGTATGCTACACTCTGATCTTTACCTAAAGAAAATGTAGGGAATCTGTATTTGCATATATTGTAAAACACAACTACCAGAATTTACTTCAGGCAGTACGGGGTGCTAGTCTAGATTCCTCCCTTGATATTCTCTGAAACTAAACATGGACAAAATATTCTTATGAAAGTCAGGAGAGTAGGGTGGGTGGAAAGTGAATGAGTAAACAGGAGGATGGTAAATAAACACACATAATATTCATATTTGCATTTTCATTCTGTTCACAGAGTTCATGGGACATATGTGTACCCATGGCTGATTCACGTTTGTGTATGGCAGAAACCATCACAATATTGTAATCATCCTTTAGTTCAGTTCAGTCAGTGCAGTAACTCAGTTATGTCTGACTCTTTGTGACACCATAAATGGCAGCACGCCAGGCCTCCCTTCCATCACCAACTTCCGTAGTCCACCCAAAACCATGTTCATCGAGTTGGTGATGCTATTCAACAATCTCATCCTCTGTCGTCCCCTTCTCCTCCTGCCCCCAATCTTTCCTAGCATCAGGGTCTTTTCCAATGAGTCAGCTCTTCGCATCAGGTGGCCAAAGTATTGGAGTTTCAGCTTCAGCATCAGTCCTTCCAATGAAAACCCAGGACTGATCTCCTTTAGAATGGACCGGTTGGATCTCCTCGCAGTCCAAGGGACTCTCAAGAGTCTTCTCCAACACCACAGTTCAAAAGCATCAATTCTTCGGTGCTCAGCTTTCTTTATAGTCTAACTCTCATATCCGTACGTGACTACTGGAAAAACCATAGCCTTGACTAGACGGACCTTTGTTGACAATGTCTCTGTTTTTCAATATGCTATCTAGGTTGGTCATAAGTTTCCTTCCAAGGAGCAAGCATCTTTTAATTTCATGGCTGCAATCACCATCTGCAGTGATTTTTGGAGCCCGAAAAAATAAAGTCTGCCACTGTTTCCACTGTTTCTCCATCTATTTGCCAGGAAGTGATGGGATCGGATGCCATGATCTTCGTTTTCTGAATGTTGAGCTTTAAGCCAACTTTTTTATTCTCCTCTTTCACTTTCATCAAGAGGCTTTTTAGGTCCTCTTCACTTTCTGCCATAAGGGTGGTGTCATCTGCATATCTGAGGTTATTGATATTTCTCCCGACAATCTTGATTCCAGCTTGTGCTTCATCCAGCCCAGCATTTCTCATGATGTTCTCTGCATATAAGTTAAATAATCATGGTGACGGTATATAGCCTTGACGTACTCCTTTTCCTATTTTATCCTCTAACTTAATATCAAAAAAGAAGGCTGAGTGCCGAGTAATTGGTGTTTTCGAATTTTGGTGCTAGAGAGCATTCTTAAGGATCCCTTGGACAGCAGGGAGATCAAAACAGTCAATCCTAATGGAAATCAACCCTGAATATTTATTGGAAGAACTGAAGCTGAAACTCCAGTACTTTGGTCACCTGGTGTGAAGCGCCAACTCATAGGAAAAGCCCTAATGCTGGGAAAAATTGAAGGCAAAAGGAGAAGGGGCAACAGGATAAGATGGTTAGATAGCATCACTGACTTAAAGGACATGGATCTGAGCAAACTTGGGGTATAGTGAAGGACAGAGGTACTTGGCGTGTTGCAGTCCATGGGGTCACAAAGAGTTGGACACAACTCTTTGTGTCCAAGAACTAAAAAGCAACAATATATATATTTACATGTGTGTACACAAATTTAAAACCTATATACACTTCTACAAATGTATACATTCTTTCAAGGAATGATGTACTTTTCCATTCCACCTATTCCTCAAAATTTTCAATGACAACTTGTATACTAATCACAAAACTCTAGAAACAATACATTTGGTCTGCAACTTGTTTCAGGAAAATATTTTGTTTTAAATATGCCAGAGAAAAAAGAGTGAAGACCCATTCAGAAAATAAAAAACAAAAGAAAAAGTCAGCAGGAAGTAAGATTTCAGTAAGATGCTAAAGTCAAAGACAGGGTAGGCAGGGCTTGGCATTGTGCCAGAAGTTTATGTTTGATTCCATCAAATCATCCAGCATTAGTGATGCCTCCACAACATCAGGGCATTTTGGTGGACTCAAGATGCCTGTGTGCATACTAAGTTGCTTCAGTCATGTCCAACTCTTTGTGACCCCATGGACTGTAGCCCTCTAGGATCCTCTGCCCGTGGAACCCTCCAGGCAGGAACACTGGAATGGGTAGCCATTTCCTTTACCAGGAGACCTTCCCAACCCAGGGATCAAACCCACATCTCTTGCGTCTCTTGCATTCTTTACCACAAGCACCACTTGGGAAGCCCAGACTCAAGATGTTGCTGCTGCTTCTGCTAAGTCGCTTCAGTCGTGTCCAACTCTGTGCGACCCCACAGATGGCAGCCCATTGGGCTCTACCATCCCTGGGATTCTCCAGGCAAGAACACTGGAGTGGGTTGCCATTTCCTTCTCCAATGCATGAAAGTGAAAAGTGAAAGTGAAGTCGCTCAGTCGTGTCTGACTCAGCGACCCCATGGACTGCAGCCTACCAGGCTCCTCCATCCATGGGAGTTTCCAGGCAAGAGTACTGGAGTGGGATGCCATTGCCTTCTCTGAGACTCAAGATGAGGGATGCACTAATGTTTTGATTAATATGGTGCAAATTGTTTGTGTGTGTTTCTGTGTGTGTGTTAGTTCCTCAGTCATGTCTGACTCTTTGTGACCGCATGGACTGTACCTCGCCAGGCTCCTCTGTCCATGGGATTGTCCAGGCAAGAATACTGGAGTGGATTGCCATGCCCTTTCTCCAGGGGATCTTTCCAATCTAGGGATCAAACTTGCGTCTCCTGCATTGCAGGCAGATTCTTTACTGTCTGAGTCACCAGATATACACCTTGCAGGGAACCTATTGATTTTCAAACAAATCCACCCCAATTGTTTTCATTAATATCTCTGAAATTAATAATAATTTTTGTATCCTGAACAAAAGCTAATATTAAAGCCACAGCTTCCTGGAGGACAGCCAGGGATGGACTTGCCTCTCTCCTCTCCTGTGGGAGTTAGGAGAGGTACCACAAAAGAAGAGAGAAGGGGAGAGCAGACTGACACAGGCTCTGTGTGATGCTGAGCCAAAGTGATAGGGCTCAAGTAAGGGGGCATTCAGATATCCTGCACATGAACTTCTCTTGATTGTGGAGAGTTATACTTGATAGTGATGAAAATGGAGATTATGTTTTGATTCATTCCTATTTCCTTAGTCACATGTGTTTCAGGGTGGATAATTTTACCTTCCTTTAAAAAGGTAGATTAAGTGTCTTTCATTCATGTGGGTCAATTGATGGGACTATTTGAAAATGTTTTGAGTTTCTTAAAAAAACTATATAAAAGTGCCATCATTTGGCCAAAAATTTATGAATCTCTGAAGTGACATTTTATTTTTAATTATTTTTTATTGGAGTATAATTGCTTTACAATATTGTTAGTTTCTACTATGCAGCAAAATGAATCATATCTATATATCATCTCTCTACATATCTATTCCCTTCCTTTTGGTCTTCCTTACTATTCAGGTCACCGCAGTGCACTAAGTAGAATAAACCATAGTTCAAAAAGGTATATGCACCTGAATGTTCACAGCAGCACTGTTTATATACATGAACTGATATTTTAAAAAGACAAATTTTTGCAAACACAGGGAAAGCCTGAATGTAATGCAGGAAAACCTGGAAACAAAATGGCTTATAGGAAAAGCAAAAGGATTGAGACAGATATTATAAACATATTTTTACAACATGCCAACATTTGATACAGGCCTAGTTGCAGGTTTCTATTTTCAATTTATGTAATAAATACACAATTTAACAAATACCTTGGGATGTGAAGCTTTTTGGAATAAGCAAAATGATATAACTATTTCTGGACTCCAAACATATAACTATCCTTCCTTGGATTGTGAAACTGTGGGGTGAGTGGAAAATTCTCACATCTGGAAGGTGTCATCTGACAATGAATTCACTGTCAGGTTATTCTAAGCACAATTAAGTGAGTCGTCATGCAAGAAGAAAAACTTTCATGATGGAAATATTTTCAATAAAGCTGCTGTCATAAGAAATACTCAGATTGAGAGGAAGGAGAAAATTACACCATTATCAGGTTCATCATTGACTAGATTATTATGATTCATTAAATTCTCCCAAGAAGTTAGCTAGAGAAAAATGAGAGGAGTCTGTAAGAGTCTGTGGAAATAGATCTGAGGTTCTTAAGCCATTATAGATTCAATGGTTGACTCCCAGGGGAAAAATGCTTACCCTGATCTGTTCACTGAGGATAAGTGGATCAAGCCTGTATTTCTGTGAGAAATTAATAAATCCACAGTGTTTTGAGAGTAGATTTCATGACCAAACTAGACTCACTTTATAAGGGTTAATACATACTGCATCACTCCTTTTTTTGCCAGGTGGTGCTGGGGTAGCAATTCACAAATCCCAAGAGTATAGAAGACACAGGTTTATTTCATTTATCATGCTACCTGTCAGCTGTGGGTTGGCTGTAGATAAGGTACACATGTCTCTCTTATGAAATTCTGGTCAAAGGAGCCATCCTCATGATAAAGGCATGTGTGTCTATGGTAGAGGGAAAAGGATAAATGGTGGAACTACATATAGGCTTTTTATGATTAGTTTCTGCTGTACAACAATGTGATTCAGCTATATGTATCTGTTCAGCTCAGTTCAGTCGCTCAGTTGTGTCTGACTCTTGGGGACACCATGAATCACAGCACGCCAGGCCTCCAGTCCATCACCAACTCCCAGATTCACTCAAACTCACGTCTATCGAGTCAGTGATGCCATCCAGCCATCTCATCCTCTGTCATCCCCTCTTCCTCCTGCCCCTAAACCCTCCCAGCATCAGAGTCTTTTCCAGTGAGTCAACTCTTCACACGAGGTGGCCAAAGTACTGAAGTTTCAGCTTTAGCATCATTCCTTCCAAAGAAATCCCAAGGCTGATCTCCTTTATGAATGGGCTGGTTGGATCTCCTTGCAGTCCAAGGGACTCGCAAGAGTCTTCTCAAAAACCACAGTTTAAAAGCATCAATTCTTTGGTGCTCAGTCTTCTTCACAGTCCAACTCTCATATCCATACATGACCACAGGAAAAACCATAGCCTTGACTAGATGGACCTTTGTTGGCAAAGTAATGTCTCTGCTTTTCAATATGCTATCTAGGTTGGTCAAAAGTTTCCTTCCAAGGAGTAAGCGTCTTTTAATTTCATGGCTGCAATGACCATCTGCAGTGATTTTGGAACCCCCCAAAATAAAGTCTGCCACAGTTTTATTGGCACTGTCTTGCCACAGTCTGCCAAGTCTGTTTTCCCATCTATTTCCCATGAAGTGATGGGACCAGATGCCATGATCTTCGTTTTCTGAATGTTGAGCTTTAAGCCAACTTTTTCACTCTCCTCTTTGACTTTCATCAAGGGGCTTTTTAGGTCCTTTAGGTCCTCTTCACTTTCTGCCATAAGGGTGGTGTCATCTGCATATCTGAGGTTATTGATATTTCTCCTGGCAATCTTGATTCCAGCTTGTGCTTCTTCCAGCCCAGCTTTTCTCATGATTTTCTTGCTATTCTTTGGAACTCTGCATTCAGATGCTTATATCTTTCCTTTTCTTCTTTGCTTTTCACTTCTCTCCTTTTCACAGCTATTTGTAAGGCCTCCCCAGACAGCCATTTTGCTTTTTTGCATTTCCATTCCATGGAGATGGTCTTGATCCCTGTCTCATGTACAATGTCATGAACCTCAGTCTGTAGTTCTTCAAGCACTCTATCAGATCTAGTCACTTAAATCTATTTCTCACTTCCACTGTAAAATCATAAGGGAATTGATTTAGGTCATACCTGAATGGTCTAGTGGTTTTCCCTACTTTCTTCAATTTGAGTCTGAATTTGGCAATAAGGAGTTCATGATCTGAGCCACAGTCAGCTCCCGGTCTTGTTTTTGCTGACTGTATAGAACTTCTCCATCTTTGGCTGCAAAGAATACAATCAATCTGATTTCAGTGTTGACCATCTGGTGATGTCCACGTGTAGAGACTTCTCTTGTGTTGTTGGAAGAGGGGGTTTGCTATGACCAGTGTGTTCCCTTGGCAAGATTCTATTAGCCTTTGCTGTGCTTCATTCCGTATTCCAAGGCCAAAGTTGCCTGTTACTCCAGGTGTTTCTTTTTGCATTCTAAAAAGAAACTTTTGCTTTCCAGTCCCCTATAACGAAAAGGGCATCCTTTTTGGGTGTTAGTTCTAAAAGCTCTTGTAGGTCTTCATAGAACCGTTCAACTTCAGCTTCTTCAGCATTACTGGCTGGGGCATAGACTTGGATTACTGTGATATTGAATGGTTTGCCTTGGAAATGAACAGAGATCATTCTGTCGTTTTTGAGATTGCATGCAAGTATCGCATTTCAGACTCTTTTGTTGACCATGATAGCTACTCCATTTCTTCTGAGGGATTCCTGCCCACAGTAGTAGATATAATGGTCATCTGAGTTAAATTTACCCATTCCAGTCCATTTTAGTTCACTGATTCCTAGAATGTCAACGTTCACTCCTGCCATCTCCTGTTTGACCACTTCCAATTTGCCTTGATTCATGGACCTAACATTCCAAGTTCCTATGCAATATTGCTCTTTACAGCATTGGATCTTGCTTCTATCATCAGTCACATCCACCACTGGGTATTGTTTTTGCTTTGGCTCCATCCCTTCATTCTTTCTGAAGTTATTTCTCCACTGATCTCCTGTAGCATATTGGGCACCTAATGACCTAGGAAGTTCCTCTTTCAGTAACCTATCATTTTGCCTTTTCATACTGTTCATGGGGTTCTCAAGGCAAGAATACTAAAGTGGTTTGCCATTCCCTTCTGCAGTGGACCACATTCTGTCAGACCTCTCCACCATGACCCATCCATCTTGGGTGGCCCCACATAAATGGCTTGGTTTCATTGAGTTAGACAAGGCTGTGGTCCCTGTGATCAGATTGGCTAGTTTTCTGTGAGTATGGTTTCAGCGTGTCTGCCCTCTGATGCCCTCTCTCAACACCTACCATCTTACTTGGGTTTCTCTTACCTTGGAGATGGGATATCTCTTCACAGCTGCTCCAGCAAAGCGCACCTTGGATGAGGGGTATCTCCTACCACCGCCCCTCCTGACCTCGAATGTGGAGTAGCTCCTCTAGGCCCTCCTGCACCCCGCAGCCACCACTCCTTGGACATGGAGTTGCTCCTCTCAGCCACTGCCCCTGGCCTCGCCTGGGGGTTAGCTCCTCCTGCACCACTGAAGCCTGGCACTCTGGGCCGCGCCCCTGATCTTGGACGTGGGGTAGATCCTCTTGGCCGCAGCCCCTCCCACATGGGGTCCTCCCAGCTTCTGCCCCTGACCTCGGACGTGGGGTAGCTCCTCTCAGCCACGCTTGTGCGCTGTGGCAGCCGCCTGTGCATATATGTATATACACTCTCCATTGTGAGCCTACCCCTCTGTCCAACCCCCTCTATGTCATTACAGAGCACCAAGCTGAGCTCCCTGTGTTATACAGCGCCTTCCCACTAGCTGTCTATTTCACGCATGGTAGTACATATATGCATGGGAGCGTGCGTGCTGTCACTTCAGTCATGTCTGACTCTTTGCAACTCTATGGATTGTAGCCTGCCCAGCTCTTCTGTCCATGGGCTTCTCTAGGCAAGAATACTGGAATGGTTTGCCATGCCCTCTTCCAGGGGATCTTTCTAACCCAGGGATCGAACCTGCACCTCTATGTCTCCTGCAGTGGCAGGCAGGTTCTTTGCCATCTGGAGGCCCAGTCATGTATGTGTGTCAATGCTGTTCTCCTAATTCATCCAATCTCCCCTGCCGCACTGGGACCTCATGTCTGTTCTCTACATCTGCATCTCCCTTCCTGCCCTGCAAATAGGTCCATCTGTGCCATTTTTCTAGATTCCATGCACATTAATATATGCTACTTTTTCCTCATTCTGACTCACTTCACACTGTTTGACAGACTCTAGGTTCATCCACATCTCTACAAATGACTCAATTTGGTTCCTTTTTATGTCTGAGTAATATTTATTGTATATATGTACTGAATCATCTTTATCCATTCTTTGTCAAAGGATGCTTAGGTTGCTTCCGTGTCCTGGCTATTGTAAATAGTGCTGTAATGAATACTGGGGTACACAGGGTCTTTTTAAATTATGGTTTTCTCAGGGTATGGGAGTGGGATTGCTGGGTCATATGGTAGTTCTATTCTTAGTTTCTTAAGAAACCTCCGAACTGTTCTCTATAGTGGCTGTATTAAGGCTGTGGTCCCTGTGATCAGATTGGCTAGTTTTCTGTGAGTATGGTTTCAGCGTGTCTGCCCTCTGATGCCCTCTCTCAACACCTACCATCTTACTTGGGTTTCTCTTACCTTGGAGATGGGATATCTCTTCACAGCTGCTCCAGCAAAGCGCACCTTGGATGAGGGGTATCTCCTACCACCGCCCCTCCTGACCTCGAATGTGGAGTAGCTCCTCTAGGCCCTCCTGCACCCCGCAGCCACCACTCCTTGGACATGGAGTTGCTCCTCTCAGCCACTGCCCCTGGCCTCGCCTGGGGGTTAGCTCCTCCTGCACCACTGAAGCCTGGCACTCTGGGCCGCGCCCCTGATCTTGGACGTGGGGTAGATCCTCTTGGCCGCAGCCCCTCCCACATGGGGTCCTCCCAGCTTCTGCCCCTGACCTCGGACGTGGGGTAGCTCCTCTCAGCCACGCTTGTGCGCTGTGGCAGCCGCCTGTGCATATATGTATATACACTCTCCATTGTGAGCCTACCCCTCTGTCCAACCCCCTCTATGTCATTACAGAGCACCAAGCTGAGCTCCCTGTGTTATACAGCGCCTTCCCACTAGCTGTCTATTTCACGCATGGTAGTACATATATGCATGGGAGCGTGCGTGCTGTCACTTCAGTCATGTCTGACTCTTTGCAACTCTATGGATTGTAGCCTGCCCAGCTCTTCTGTCCATGGGCTTCTCTAGGCAAGAATACTGGAATGGTTTGCCATGCCCTCTTCCAGGGGATCTTTCTAACCCAGGGATCGAACCTGCACCTCTATGTCTCCTGCAGTGGCAGGCAGGTTCTTTGCCATCTGGAGGCCCAGTCATGTATGTGTGTCAATGCTGTTCTCCTAATTCATCCAATCTCCCCTGCCGCACTGGGACCTCATGTCTGTTCTCTACATCTGCATCTCCCTTCCTGCCCTGCAAATAGGTCCATCTGTGCCATTTTTCTAGATTCCATGCACATTAATATATGCTACTTTTTCCTCATTCTGACTCACTTCACACTGTTTGACAGACTCTAGGTTCATCCACATCTCTACAAATGACTCAATTTGGTTCCTTTTTATGTCTGAGTAATATTTATTGTATATATGTACTGAATCATCTTTATCCATTCTTTGTCAAAGGATGCTTAGGTTGCTTCCGTGTCCTGGCTATTGTAAATAGTGCTGTAATGAATACTGGGGTACACAGGGTCTTTTTAAATTATGGTTTTCTCAGGGTATGGGAGTGGGATTGCTGGGTCATATGGTAGTTCTATTCTTAGTTTCTTAAGAAACCTCCGAACTGTTCTCTATAGTGGCTGTATCAATTTACATTCCTACCAACAGTGCAAAAGGGTTCCCTTTTCTCCACATCCTCTCCAGCATTTATAGACTTTTTTTTTTGATGATGGCCATTCTGACCAGTGGAAGGTGATACCTCTTCATAGGTTTGATTTGCATTTCCTTAATAATAAGTGGTGTTGAGCATTTTTTCATGTGTTTATTAGCCATCTGTATGTCTTCTTTGAAAAATGTCTGCTTAGGTCTTCTGCCCATTTTTTTTTTTTGAATGGGTTATTTGTTTTTCTGATATTGAGATTCATGAGCTGCTGGTATAGTTTGGATATTAATCCTTTGTCAGTTGTTTCATTTGCAATTATTTTCTCCCATTCTGAGGGCTGTTTTCTCATCTTGTTTATGGCTTCCTTTACTGTGCAAAAACTTTTAAATTTAATTAAGTCCCATCAGTTCAGTTCAGTTCAGTCACTCAGTTGTGTCCAACTCTTTGTGACCCCATGAATCGCAGCACACCAGGCCTCCCTGTCCATCACCAACTCCCAGAGGTCACTCAGACTCACGTCCATCGAGTCCGTGATGCCATCCAGCCATCTCATCCTCGGTCGTCCCCTTCTCCTCCTGCCCCCAATCCTTCCCAGCATCAGAATCTTTTCCAATGAGTCAACTCTTCTCATGAGGTGGCCAAAGTTCTGGAGTTTCAGCTTTAGTATCATTCCCTCCAAAGAAATCCCAGGGCTGATCTCCTTCAGAATGGACTGGTTGGATCTCCTTGCAGTCCAAGGGACTCTCAAGAGTCTTCTCCAACACCACACTTCAAAAGCATCAATTCTTCGGTGCTCAGCATTCTTCACAGTCCAACTCTCACATCCATACATGACCACTGGAAAAACCATAGCATGACCCAGTAATCCTAATTGTGGGCATATACTCTAAGAAAACCATAATTTCAAAAGACTTTTGTACCCCAGTGTTCACTGCAGTACTATTCACGATAGCTAGGACATGCAAGCAACCTAGATATCTGTCCACAGATGAACAGATAAAGAAGTTGTGGTACTGATATACAATGGAATATTACTCAACCACAAAAAGGAATGATTTGAGTCAGTTCTAGTGAGGTAGATGAACCCAGAGCCTGTTATATAAAATGAAGTAAATCAGAAAGATAAAAACAAATATTGTATATTAATGTATATATATATATATATAATCTAGGAAAATGGTATGATTAACCTATTGGCAGGGCAGAAATGCAGACTTAGACATAGAGAAAAGACTTACAAACACAATGGGGCAAAAGAGGGTGGGTCAAATTGAGAGAGTAGCATTGAAATATATGCATTACCATATGTAAAATATTAATAGACAGATAGTGGGACATTGCTTGTAACACAGGGAGTCCAACTTTGTGCTCTGTGACAACCTAAAGGAGGGTGGGATGGGGTAGGAGGTGGGAGAGAAGTTCAAGAACATAATATCTATGACTGGTTCATGTTGATATAGGACAGAACCCAACACAACATTGTAAAGTAATTATCCTCCCTTTGAAGATTTAAAAATTAAGCAAAGATACTGTTTTTAAGCAAGGGTTCCACTGTCTGTGCACTGAAAGTCAAACTCTGACAGTGGGTAACTGCAGCAAAGCAAGGGTTTTTTGCAGGATGTCAGTGAGCCTCAGATACATTCCAACTTGGTCTTTCCATTGAAGGTTCTTTTAAAGGGGAAGAACAAAGAATTTGGGATTAACTGTTTCATGACATTTCTTAATTACAGTTTAGGTAGTCAGAATGTCTCTGGTTTATAATTCTCTGAGCAGGTGGTGTAGGGTTTGTTAGCTAATCTCGTCCTGGAGAAACAACCTGAGTTTGTATGTTGATGATATTTACAACAGCAATTTTAGTGCATCAGTGATACAGTGAAAGAGAAGATTTAGGGTTCCATGTCAATTGGGGTTGATGGTGGGTTGTCTGGGGCTTCATGGATTCAGTTGCCATTGGTGAATTTAAAACATAAGAGTAAGAATTAAAGCTCAAAATGGTACAGCACAGTGTCAATCAAATGGTCAGTTTGTCTAAGTCAACCTGGACTTTCTTAAAGAAAAAGAACTTCATGGGTGGGGCAGCCTGGCTCGTTATGGAGTTATGTAGCTGACAAAGTGTTTATTGAAGATGGATGTCTTGAAAGTGGAAGGCTAGGTGATCAGAGGCTTGATACCAGGTACTTACATTACAATCCAAAAAGCTGATTGTCAGGCTCTTACAACACTCTTACCATTAAATAATTTAAAATTTGGTAGCTGACAATACCAACAGATATCACTAAGACAAGTAAACAGGCAGAAGATGAGAAAGAACATTTTAAGTGACAAAAGAAACATTTATAATATGTTAGCCTGTGAAAGAGGGAGAGTTAAAAATTGGCTATTTGAATGAGGCTGGAAGGTTAACTAGAATTCCCAGAGGTGAAAACTATTAGGGAAAGTCTTTTAAATTGTAGGTGATAACATGAAAAAAAATATGTTATATATTGCAAACAACTTTTAAAAATTGTCTGAATAATACTTTAAGAAAGTTAAAAAGAAAAAAAAAAATCTTGAAATGTAATCTGGGCAATATTGTGGAGGGTGTTGAGTCTTGTGACTTGTCGTTTGTACCTGACTTGGTGATCAAGTGAATCCACTCAGTAGTTGAGCAATAATGTGATCGTATTACAAATAAACATTTAAAGGTAAATATGGCAGGTAGAAATGTAATTTTTATCTGATATTTTGCATTTTGCAGCATCACTGAGTTCATTAGTTCTAACAATTTTTGTGGGATCTCTAGGTGTTTCTGCATCTAGGACCATGTCTCCTGCTAACAGAAGTAATTTCACTTCTTCCTTTCTGATGTGGATGGGCTTTATTTCTTTTTTTTGTCCAACTGTTCTGGCTAGGGCTTCTAATACTGTCTAGAACATCAGTGGCAGGAGTGGGCATCATTGTTTTACTCTTGATCTTAGTGGAGAAATGCTCTCAAGTTTTCACCATTCAGTAAGCCAAAACTGTAGAACACCTAGACAAACTAATCTTGGCAATGATTTGTTTGATAGGACACAGAAAGAACAAGTGACAAAAGCAAATATAGACAAGCAGGGCTACAGGAAACTGAAAAGCTTCTGCACAGCAAAGGAAACAGACAACAGAATGGGAAGCTAATATTTGCAAATAATACAATATATAATTTAAATGTATATTATATGTATGTATATTATAAAGAAATAAATTTTACATAATATCTAATGAACTCCTATCACTCAAAAGCAAGAATAACCCAATTTTAAAATTGAGGAAGTCACTTGAACTGATCCCTTTCCAAAGAGGACATGCAAATGGCCACCAGGTATATGAAAAGATGCTTCTCAGTATCATTAATCATCAAGGAAACACAAATCAAAACTAAAATGAGGTATCATCTTAACCTCAGGATGGGTACTATTAAAAAAAATGAAGTGTTGGTGAAGATGAAGTTTCCTCATCAGTTTCCAGTCATGTCCAAATCAAACTGTACATGCTGAATGTGTGCAGTTTTTTTTTAAATATCAATTATACTTGAAGCTGTTTAAAAGATACTAATTTGGGAAAAGAATGTTTGATTGGACATGAAGTGGATGTAGGGAACACATTTTCAAGGCCATAATTGGGGGACTGAAAAATCAGCACACTAATTTGGAATTAGACAGAAAGATAAATTTGAAAGGTATTACAAGGTTAAAAGGGCTTCCCTGATAGCTCAGTTGGTAAAGAACCCACCTGCAGTGCAGGAGACTCTGGTTTGATTCCTGGTCAGGAAGATCTGCTGGAGAAGGGATGGGCTAGCCACTCCAGTATTCTTGGGCTTCCCTTGTGGTTCAGTTGGTAAAGAATCCACCTGCAATGTGGGAGACCTGGATTCGATCCCCACGTTAGGAAGATCCCCTGGAGAAGGGAAAGGCTACCCACTCCAGTATTCTGGCCTGAAGAATTCCATGTGTCGCAAAGAGTCAGACATGAGTGAGAGACTTTGACTTTCACAAGGTTAAAAGAAGAAGAGGGTGGCAGAGGATGAGATGGTTGGATAGCCTCAGCAACTCAGTGGACATGAATTTGAGCAAACTTCAGGAGATAGTGCAGGACAGGGAAGCCTGGAGTACTCCAGCTCATAGGGTCACAGAGTCAGACACAACTTAGCAACCGAAGGAGAACAAAAAGCTACAAGGTTATCAGAAAATAATTGAGTCTGTGGGTAGTGCAAAAGGGCTAAGTCAAAGATTGATATGAGGCCTTTGAAATTAAGTGTATGTGGGATATTTTCAATTTAAGAGAAACTCAGAAGGAATAGCTGATCAGAGTTGGAAAGATAATTGATTCTATGAGGTTTATTTTTATTCATTTTGACCCAAACAGAATTTGCTAAGACAGTCATCTGTTTGAGTTTTCTGACACAGATGACTGAGACTTCAAGGTTGCCAAGAAGCCTTACCAGTTATCAGAATTGTAAGAAATTCTGAATGGTGGTAGGAAGCAAGGCTAGTGGTGAGGATGCTCCCAAAATCTATCCCTTGAAGTCATCTTAAACAGAAATAGAGTACACCTATCTATGCCATTTTAAAAGGGAAGTAGGCAATATAGGTTCATTTGCCATAACTTCAGGCTAAATAATCAGTGTACAGAGCGGAAAATCAGCAATCACAAGTACACTTTGATACAGTGATAGCATGTAACATAAGTCACCTTAAAGTACAACACACGAAAGCACTTTCTTTTTCTACACCTAAGTGTGGATAATAACATGGATCTCATCCATCACATTGTATTGTTGTTTTGTAGTCTCCTTAATCTACTGTTAATACAATACGGGGAGTTTAGTGCTCATTCATCAAGTTGCATTAGCATTGTATTTTGTTATTTTTGTATCAAGCTAATATAATATAGTTCTTATAATGTCATCAAAGTCTATACCAAGCAAAAACATTAATATCAGGAAGTTTTCAAGCACATTTCCACACGGCTTGTGAATCTTTCAGGCACCAAGATGCAATAAGAGGCTCAGAAATGTCTGTTGAGACTGCAAGGATATTTGTGAAGGGATGTTATGAATGTGCTATTTTGGGGATTTTGAAGGCCTCCCCATGGAAGCATGTTCCATATGAGTTAGTAAATCTGCTTTAAGAGTTAACATTTTCTATCCCAACTCTCATATATGGAAGAAAGATTCTGCTTTAGAGAAAAAGTAGGGCATGCATTTTTCCTCTCAGTGTCAGTCTGGTTTTGGTCACTATTTACCATGCAGTGAGTTCATGCCTAAATTCAGTTTAGCAGCCCCACTATACAAACATGAACTTGCTATCAAACTGTTAGTGCTGATTGAAAGACAAACAGTCTAAGACATGATTGAAGCTATGAAAACACAATTTTTAATATAACAATAATTTTATGTGAAAAGATAAATGAGTAACCACAAAAATAATGGGGTAAATGGTTCATACTATAGAAATTCAAAGGAGTTATTTTGCAGATGAGACATGGGAAGTTATATGGGAGAACAGTCTGGTTAGAAAGAGAGGAGTGAATAATTTGGACTGACTGTGAATATATGACTTTTAGGAAAGAAACCAACTGGTTTTAAAGAGGACTTATAATAAATGAGTGTAATAGGGGAACAGAAAATACAGAATCAAATGGTATTTTTTAAAGATTAATCCTGTAGTTATCTGTGAAACTGTTTGAAGAGTTTTAGTACGATACAGCGTTGTTGTTGTTCAGTTGCTGAGTCATGCCCAACTCTTTGTGACCCCATGGGCTGCAGCATGCCAGGTTTCCCTGTCTTTCACTATTTGGATATATTATAATTTTAGGATGATAAATATGTTAATGGTTTTGTAGGCTGGAAGGAGGTATAAGAAACAGAACCAGAAGAACAACTGGTAAGACTCTGGCCTCAGGTAAATAACAGGATAGGGAGAAAAAAGAAGGTTATTTTAGAGAAATGAACAAAGAATCTTATATTTGAGTTAGGAAAGACTTTAAACTCTTTTTAAAAATCATCATCTGTTTTTAATCTCTTCTTCACATATAAGGCAATATTAGCAGAAGTTGGGACTATTTGTATATGACCAATAAAGAATATGAAACAGTTGGAAAAATAATTGTACAAAAAACCGCAAGAAAGAAAGAAATGATGGTTTAGGGATAAAGCATGCACTATCCTTTGAGATACTGAGCTCAGTTGTGTTCGACTCTTTGCGACCCCATAGAGTGTAGCCTACCAGGCTTCTCTGTCCATGTTATTTTCCAGCCAATAGTACTGGAGTGGATTGCCATTTCCTTCTCCAGGGGATCTTCCCAACCCAGGGCTCTAACCTGGGTCTCCTGCACTGTAGACAGATGCTTTACCATCTGAACCACCTGGGAAGACCTATAAAGAATATGAAACAGTTGGAAAAAATAATTGTACAAACAAACGCAAGAAAGAATGAAATGATGGTTTAGGGAGAAAGCATGCATTATCCTTTGAGATACTGAGTGACATCAGGCTGACAAGGTGAAAAAAATTTAACAGTAAATTATGGTTGTTAATATTGATCTTGAATGCAGTGACAACTGTAATCATAAGTTTGAATCAACTCAATAGTAGGAGAATATAGAAAAATCAGAGCAGGTCAAGAATACTTGTCTAATATTTTTGATTTAGTAAATGCCCTATTTTCTGATGTGAAATAGAGATCAAATCAAAAACAACTATCTGTAAATTATACATTTAACATGTAGAGTGAGAATAAAGTTTTTTCTAAACAGATGCTGCTGCTGCTGCTAAGTCAATTCCATCGTGTCTAACTCTGTGTGACCCCATAGACGGCAACCCACCAGGCTCCCCTGTCCCTGGGATTCTCCAGGCAAGAACACTGGAGTGGGTTGCCATTTCCTTCTCCAATGCATGAAAGTGAAAAATGAAAGGGAAGTTGCTCAGTCGTGTCCGACTCTTCACGACCCAATGGACCACAGCCTACCAGGCTCCTCTGTCCATGGGATTTTCCAGGCAAGAGTTCTGGAGTAGGGTGTCATCGCTTTCTCCCTAAACAGATGCACAAAGGCCCAATTCCAGTATTATAAAGCTGTAAAGCTCCCATAGCAAGGAAAAACCACCATATTTTATTTTCACCATTTACAATATTGACCTGGCCAGAAAAGAAAAAAATCTCTATTTATCGCCACCATTTCTTTTGGTGGAGGAGATTTTATTGCATTTTTGACACTTATTTAGATCAAGACTTTATATGACATAGGTCCCCCCCCCACATGGTCCACTGGGTAGAATGCCTTTTCTGATGTCAAAAAACATATTTAATCAGTTATGCCTTCTGAAGAACATGTTCAGTCAAATCATAGTAGAATTCCATCTGGTTGAATGCATTTGGGGAGTAGATGGTCTTCTGCACAGTGATTCAGACAGAGCCTTTGCAAGATGTCTGAAGTGGTTACAAGAGACATTCATCTATGGCTCTCTGTCACTTAGAGCTAGATCTATCACCCCAGCAGCAAAGACTAAAAGACTAAGAACCTGTTTCTCTAGCATCTCTTGGATGTGTGTATATCCTGCTGCTGCTGCTGCTAAGCTGCTTCAGTTGTGTCTGACTCTGTGCAACCCCATAGATGGCAGCCCACCAGGCTCCCCCATCCCTGGGATATATGTATACGTGTATTGTGTGTGTGTATGTGTGTGTATATACACACATGCATGTATTATGTGTGTATGTGTACTTATATGTATGTGTAGTATATGTATATTCATATGTATGTGTATGCACACATATGTGTGTATATGTGTACTTACATGTGTATGTACGTTTGAGAGATTCTAAAATAGGGATTTCTTGAAGAGTTTGCAAATTCAAATTTTCATGCTGTTGAAGGAGCAATTCACAATATCGCTAGTCTTTATGTTTGAGCATGTCACTATGAAGGTGTGACTTCACAACCTATCATTGAGTTTTGTCTTAAAATTCCAAATGATTTGAATTTCAATAATCTCCTCAGTTTGTGAAAATTACAGGTGTGTGCAGAGTTATGAGTCATGCAGAATATTTATGAAATGTTTTTCCCAAATGTAACTTAAGATTGATTGTGAGTTAATTGTATTTCTGTGTGTGTTTTTAGAAATTGGTCTATTTCACTAGAAATAATATGCATTTTCCTATCTGACATTGCTCTCCTTTTACATTTTAATAAGTTTTTCATGCCCCTTCTGTATTGGATTCAATTTTTCTGTTCTGTTATTTTGAATTCTGCACACACATTTAAACACTTATGTGCCAAATTTAATTTTTCTTCTAGTAAAAGATAATGAAGTATTTACTACAGGAAATATTCTACTAGGATAACCATTGCATCTCTAGTTTATTCTTTTCTTGCTCTCTTTTCTGTAAATGTGTAAGTATGCTCCAGCAAGGAAATTGGTTATGATTCACTCTTTTTAACTCTTTATGCTCTCGTGAAAATAACCAAATCATAGATTTCTGTCAATAATGACCTCATTTTATCAATCCTGAGGTAGTTCAACCTGACACACAGTGTGCATTCCCATGTGTATTATGTTGTTAATTCTAATAATAAAACATTAAGAACTAGGATTGGTTTTGTCTTAATTTTATGCCTCTTATAGGAATTTTAAGCGTTCATGAAAATGAAACAGTAAAAATGGTATAGAAATTGTGGAAAGCAGTTTGGCAGTTCTTCAAGTTAAATATAGAGTTACCATATGACTCAGCAAATTGACTTTTAGATACATAGACAAATAGTTGAAAACACGAATGCTAACACACACATATATGCCAACATTTACAGCAGCATTATTCACAATAACCCAAAGGTAGAAAAACCCAAGTGGCCATCAACAGATGATGATTAAACAAAATGTGACATTTACATACAATAGACTAATTCAGCCATAAAAAGCAATGAGACATATATAACCAATGAACCATTGAATGCATTATGCCAAGTGAAATATGACAGACACAAAAAGATATTTTGTGAGTACATATAGATGAAATGTCAATAATATACAAATTCATAGAAATAGAAATAGATTAGAAGTTGTCATGGACTGAGGGTGGGAGCAATGGAGAGTTCTTATTTATAGGGCAAGATTTTCACTTTGATGTCATGAGAAATTTTGGATATAGATAGTGGAGGCATTCTCTGTATTTTTACCACAATAAAAATATACTAAATAACGGAAAGAAATTAATGGAAACTTTTTCTTAAATAACTGCTCTGTAATGGCTCAATGGTAAAGAATCTGCCTACCAATGCAGGAGACGGAGGTTCAGTCCCCGGCTTGGGACAATCCTCTGTTGGAGGAAATGGCAACCCACTCTGGTGTTCTTGCCTGGAGAATCCCATGGACAGAGAAGCCTGGGGGACTACAATCCACAGGGTCACAAAAAGCTGGACATGACTGAGCACACATGAAACACACTGGAAACTTTTTCTTAAATAACTGCTCTGTAATGGCTCAATGGTAAAGAATCTGCCTACCAATGCAGGAGACGGAGGTTCATTCCCCGGCTTGGGACAATCCTCTGTTGGAGGAAATGGCAACCCACTCTGGTGTTCTTGCCTGGAGAATCGCATGGACAGAGAAGCCTGGGGGGCTATAATCCACAGGGTCACAAAAAGCTGGACATGACTGAGCACACATGAAACACACACAATCAATTGTCTTACACTTTTCAGATAGCTAAATGCTGTCAGTCGGCAGAAATAATTTTTTGAAAGACTAATTTACATAGTTACTGTTGCTTTCCTTTTACTGAAGTGTAGTTAATTTCCAACATTGTGTTAGTTTCAGGTGTACAGCAAAGTGATTCAGTTATATATATATACACACACACACACTCAACATATATTGTTGTTCACTCAATCGTGTCCAATTCTTTGATACCCCATGGACTGCAGCATAGTTTGCTTTTAGAGACTATTTTCTCTCATATGCTTATTTGTTCAGTCATGTCTGACTCTTCGCTACTCCCTGGACTGGAGCCCACCAGGCTCCTCTGTCCATGGGGATTTTTCAAGCAAAAATACTGAAGTGGTTGCCATGCCCTCTTCCAGGGGATCTTCTCAACCCAGGGGTTGAACCCAGGTCTCCTGCATTGCAGGCAGATTCCTTACCATCTGAGCCACCAGGGAAGCCCAATAATACTGGAGTGGGTAGCCTTATAAGTTATCACAAAATACTGACTATAGTTCTCTGTGCTGTAGAGTAGGTCTTGGCTGATTTTCTGTACTATATACACTCGTATGTATGCTTCTCTATCTTGAGAAGGATGAGAAAGGTGAGCAGATGCTCTTGCAGCCTTACACACAGACCAGCTCTGTTATTACCCCCACCTCGCCATCAGAGTCCAGCAGTGTCCTCCTGGGAAACACTTGAACAGTATTCTTATAAGAGAATAAATTAACTGGATCCACAAAATGAGCATCACTAATTAGAGTGGCCACAATCACATTGCCTTAAAAAAGAGTAATATCATTAGGCAATTTTAGTAGTAAAAAAATTATCTTTACTACTCCAAAGTGTAGATTTCTAGGATAGAAATGGACATGGTATCTAAGGTGACTTGTACTTACCCTATTCTTGTTAAGCTTACCTGTATATTTAGATACTGTTTTGGAGGAAAATTAAGCTCTCTAGCTTACTGATAGAGTTGGCTGTATCTGCATGGCAGAATAATAATCTTTGTACCCCTTACAAGAAGGCAGAGATTTTTACCTAACATCTGCACTGTTTTGTTGGTATATATTCATGTTGCGATGAAGAGAGAAAGAAGGCTTCTATATAAGTTTCTCCTATTGAGTTACTTGTCCTGCCAATTTCTTTGTCCTTTGTTCTAGAAAGGGTCATACCATTTCAGGTCAACCAGTTGACTTTAATATGATATTTCTCCACAATTGATGAGTCTTAAAAATGTCTCAACATATATTCCTCTCCTTAAAGTACACTAAGATCAATGCTGAATTTGAAACTAAACAGTTTAAACAAAATTGAATGTGAAACTAATTTATTGGCTTAAAAATGGTATCCAGAGTGACACATGTGCGTGTGTGTGTGTGTATACACACGCATACTGGAGCAGATCACAGCAACCCACTCCAGTTTTATTGCCTGGAGAATCCCCATGGACAGAGGAGCCTGGTGGGCTACTGTCCATGGGGTTGCAAAGAGTCAGACACAACTGAAGTGACTTAGCATGCACACACAAATACATATACTGATATCAGTTCAGTTCAGTCATTCAGTCATGTCTGAGTCTTTGTGACCCCATGAATCGCAGCACACCAGGCCTCCCTGTCCATCACGAACTCCCGGAGTTCACTCAGACTCGTGTCTATCGAGTCAGTGATGCCATCCAGCCATCTCATCTTCTGTCGTCCCCTTCTCCTCCTGCCCCCAATCCCTCCCAGCATCAGAGTCTTTTCCAATGAGTCAACTCGTCACATGAGGTGGCCAAAGTACTGGAGTTTCAGCCTTAGCATCATTCCTTCTAAAGAAATTCCAGGGCTGATCTCCTTCAGAATGGACTGGTTGGATCTCCTTGCAGTCCAAGGGACTCTCAAGAGTCTTCTCCAACACCACAGTTCAAAAGCATCAATTCTTCGGTGTTCAGCTTTCTTCACAGTCCAACTCTCACATCCGTACATGACCACTGGAAAACATGTATATAAATTTAAAATAACTTTGCCAATTTTATGAATTCTGAAATATTACATTGATAGGAATCAAGTCTCATTTATGTCACTTAATAAGTTCAGCATCTCATTAGAGTCCTTTAAAAACTTAGATCAACCTCATAAATTAAGAAGAAATTTTCTGCATTTTATTTCTGACTCATTTTTGTATATGATATACTATGTTCACTAATATACTCAGGATGTTGTAATAGAGAATTTCTATATTTTCCCTTTAAAATGATTATGATTCAGTCAGAAAACCTTAACTTAGATTTTAGTATTTTTGAATTCCTGAAATATAAATTGCAGTTGTTAAAAGGCCCTTCTGTCCATGTAGAATAGAAGACTGTCCTACCACCTGACTTTAGATCTCTTTGCTTTAAGAGAGACTATTTCTAGCTGTGAAAGGGGGAGTGTATTTTTTGTGAAATAGTTATGATATTTCATTGGAAATTTCTATTATGTATTTATGCACTAGGGAAAATTAAATGGTGGAACTGTCCACTTATGAGTGTGAACATAATCAGGAATGAAAAGCTAGTGTCTGACTACAGGGTGTCACCACCTGCAGTAAACAGGCACTGAAAAGAAACATCAGTTTCATCCAACAAACCTACCATAACCTCTTGCCTTTCCTCTCCCCAGATATCAGTTGTCCAAGACACAATCCCTTCCCTGTTTTCCCTCTGTTTTCTCTCTAGGCTTCAGTGTGTCCATTTTATTTATCTCAACTCACAACTCATCTCATGATAGCCCTTCCTCTTGGACATATAATATAGCCTTCTCCTAAATCATGTCACCCCTGATCCATTCACCATGTGCTGATGACAACTTGTAGGTCTTAGGAGCTGACTTACAAGTTGATGTATATGCTTTTTCTCTGAGATCCATGTACAGGGCCATTTTCCCTATAGTCTGAGCGTGTGGCCTTGCACATTAAAGGGTGGAGGGATAGCTCCTTTCGTTATTATTCACCATGTGCTGATGACAACTTGTAGGTCTTAGGAGCTGACTTACAAGTTGATGTATATGCTTTTTCTCTGAGATCCATGTACAGGGCCATTTTCCCTATAGTCTGAGCATGTGGCCTTGCACATTAAAGGGTGGAGGGGTAGCTCCTTTCGTTACAACAAATCCTCATTTCCCACTTGCAAAATGTTGCTTTTATCTTTATTTCCTGGGCTAACCACCTCGTGACCAGAGAAGAAATGCTTTGCTCGGGGGCCACAAAATAATACAGTTGCCTTAGAAGGTAACACTGCTAACTGACCCTTTGGGCTCCTCATGCTGTTTTATCAAAAGTAAAAATGAGAGGGATTATGGTATAGACTGAAGTGCTTGATTATATCATTAAGAAGAGGAGTGGGGTTCTCATAATACCCCTATAGTTCACTAGTAAATTCACTAGTGAAGTCACTCAGTCGTGTCCGACTCTTTGCAACCCCAGGGACTGTAGCCTACCACGCTCCTCCATCCATGAGATTTTCCAGGCAAGAGTACTGGAGTGGGTTGCCATTTCCTTCTCCAGAGGATCTTCCTAACCCAGGGATTGAACTCGGGTCTCCCACATTGTAGGCAGACACTTTATCGTCTGAGCCACCAGGATACCCTGATACTTAACTATAAATTTTGCTAGAAGACTTCAACAAACTAACACAGATAGGAACAAGAAGGACGTAGACTATTTAGGAGCAAAAGTTTGGACGTCAGTCTGCAGAATGGTAAAATATTGTCCACTGAATGACTTTCTGAAACTAAAGGAATGTTGACTGTAGAGAAAAAATAAGATACACCCACCAACTATGACCACAAGGGAAGCTTCAGATATGAGAACTCCCGAATTGCAGTCATTATGTGTGTTTTGCTCTCTTTATCCAGACACACATGCCTCCAGGCACATGCAGTTATGTGCACACATATACATACAAATATTTATAAATTATATTTATAAATATAGCATATTTAAGCCACACTGTATTTTAATCAGTTTTCCTAATCACCTCCCTCTATTCTTTTCTGTAAAGCACGCTAAAGATTGCTGGATATTCAAAAGAGACCATGTAGCTGAGCTAGAAAAAGAATGTTGACTCAGAGGAAGATATTATGACTTGGAGAAGTACAAATTTGGTTTTATGAGAAAAGCGTGCTTCATGGTAGGCAGATGCAGAGTGGAATTTTTAATTGCCCAGCAGTTTAAACTTCTTTAGAATGTCATCTATGAGTGTAGAATTAGCAACACCATGGTTGGGTTAGGTTTACCTGAGCTTTCACATCACAATGAGAGTCTCTTTGACTTCTCAGGGAGAAATCCAGAAAGAACATCTCCTAATATCTCATTGCTGGTAAAATTCCAGGTCAAAGTCTGCCAATGAGAGGGATTCACAGGAGATTTGGAAAACAGAAGACACAGAGAAGGCACCATCCTCTGAACTTATTTTCAGGCAACAATAGCAGTTGGGAAATGATCGGGAATACCAGCTTTGGGGGTGTAGGGCATTAAGTTTGATGTCATCCCACCATAAGCCAAAATTCTTGAGTTTCACAAAAGTGTCTTTTTATAGACACTTAAAGTGTCTGAATATACTCTCCCTTTGCTTATGCTCAAAGACACCCTAAAAAAATAAAAGAGAAAATTAGTCACTCAGTTGTGTCTGACTTTTTGACACCCCATGGACTGTAGCCCACCAGGCTCCTTTGTCCCTGGAATTTTCCAGGCAAGAATACTAGAGTGGGTTACCATTCTCTTCTCCAGGGGATCTTCCCCACCCAGGGATTTAACCCAGGTCTCCTGCATTGTAGTCAGATTCTTTACCATCTGGGCCACCAGAGAAGCCCCAAAGACACCCTAATGTTGTGTAATAAATCTCCAGTTACCAGGATTGAAACACTGCTCACTTGGACCAAAGAGTGGTTTTCCTTATCAAATCTTGGTAGCTACTAAGAGTATTTCAGGTAGAGAAAACTGCTTCTCAAGCCACCCCGGGGAGCCAGAATGCACAAATTAAGGTTCTGGTTCATTTGCCTTTTTCTTGAACATAAATGAACTTTACAGTGTCATAGCTTCCTTGAAGGTACTCTGTAAAATAACTCCTTAGGCAGAGTGTTTAAGTGATGTTTGATAGATTTTAATAGCAGAATCTGTGGGAGAATTTTCTGCCTCAAATGAAACCATTCTGTTTTATACCGTCAGATTTCTATATCATCTGAATTATTTCCTATGACTTAAGCCACTTCTCCAGATGTGATGAGCAAGCGCCGAGAGTCTAGTTAGTACATGGCTTCTTTTAGGCTTGAATGATTCAACTGTTTTAAAATTTTATAGTTTTATAAAGTAACACCACATTCATCTATATCAATATTTTGAGTCAATGAATTGTGCTTACTGGATTTTTCCAACACAGTAAGTCCTCTGATTATACTGAGAAATGAAGCTTACTGTCATTAAAAATCAATGTGACATTTGTCAGTATCTGCGTTTTAACTCAAGGAGTCACTGCATTGAAGGAAATACCTTGAATGAAATGAATATACCTAGAAGCTCTCCTGGGTCTTCTAATAGCAACTTATTTGCATAACTCCTTATTTGTGTTGCCATTTGCATACTGGTAGACACAAATACCACTCCAGTACTCTCACCTGGAAAATCCCATGGACAGAGGAGCCTGGTAGGCTGCAGAGAGAGTCGGCTTGCTGAGAGTCGGACACAACTGAGCGACTTCACTTTCACTTTTCACTTTCATGCATTGGAGAGGGAAATGGCAACCCACTCCAGTGTTCTTGCCTGGAGAATCCCAAGGATGGGGGAGGCTGGTGGGCTGCCGCCTATGGGGTCACACAGAGATGGACACAACTGAAGCAACTTAGCAACAGCAGCGTCAGACACAAATAAAACACAAACACAACACATACACAGCAAATGACTTCCTGAATATGGAGGATACCTCAGAACTCTCCATAGGCTTTAGAAACACTACCACTAAGAATCTAAATTTCTAAAGAAATGCTAAGCAGAATCTAAATAGCAATTATCTAAATACTGATTAATAATCTGATCTATCTAAATGTCACTGAGTTCATAAGTCACAGGATTCCTGTGTCACTGTCTGTGATTAGGGTAGGCTTTATTGTCCCTTCATTACCATGTGGCTGTCATGTTAAATACGCTTAGTGATTTTAACGCTTGAGTGTTTGCTTTGCAACCATTGTGTATGAAAACCTCTACATCAAGATTCACCAGGGATCAAGTATATAATACTTAAAAATTTAGTCCACTTAAACAGTGATGAGCTTAACTGATTTAAGAAATATATATATATAATTCCTAATGAGTAGCATTCTTTCTACAGAGTAACGTGTCTGGCGTATCTCACATCTAGGAAGGAGTTTCCCTGATTTCAAAATTACCATGGACCAGAGAGAGTTCATCTGCTAAATTCTATTTGTATTCTATTTGTTCGGGCTGAGGCTCCCAAGAGGTTGATATTCAGGGGAAAACGCTGGTTCAGTGTTTTATAACAAAAAATCGACCTGAAATATGCCCATGCTGTTGGGAAATTTGACCAACAGTTATATTCCAGCTTTGAAATCTTTGCTTTTAAAATAAGCTTCATGTCTCTAAAATATTTGATAATAACTATTATTCATGAACAAATTCTAGAGTCTAACAACATGATAATCCCTTCTTTCTACAATTGCCAAGTTTTATCTTCTTCTCCCACTTTCAGATGCTCTGAATTCCACCTCCATGGACAAATCACATATTGTTCAAGCTCTCTCTTCCTTAGTTATTCTCACTTTGCTCCCAATATCTAGAATAACTTTTTTCTGTTTCATTTCTGCCTATCGAACTTCACTCATCATTTAAGAGGCCTAATTCAAATTTCATCTTCTCTGCTCAGTTAACTCTTCTCATTTTCTCTGCCTCCTTAAGTAGTTGGTCAAACATCTTCTACATCCTTAAAATATCTTGCTTCATGTTAGTTGAACAAAAATTGATGCCCACCCCCACCGTAAGAACATATTATGCTTCCAAGTGTGCTGGTAGGATTTTATATACCTGTACTTTATAGATTTTATATACCTGCACATTATTCTCCCATGAGGTTGGAGCAAGCAACACATTTTGCGGAATCAAGAGCAAAATGATAATGTAGGACCCAGGCCAGAGCTAGGAGGTCAATGTTCCCAACACAGGGCAGACTCAGGACCCCATGGGATGGCAACCATCACACTGGAAATGCTCAGTCCCTGTATCAGGGATGGAGGCGGGCCCAGGGGATCATCTCCTTGGATGTGGATAACATCATCACACCGGGGCAAGGACAGGTACCATTGTCCTGCCTCCGATACAGAGCACATCCAGGACCCAACTTGTCTGGGTCCAAGGTCCAGCCAGAAGACAACGTGAGCCCACCATCCCTCAGGTACCCAGTTGCTTCCATCCAGACATGGCAGGTGGGTGTGGTTAAGAGGGTCAAGCAGGGGAGGGGAAGGCAGGTGAAAACTGGGAGCCAGGGAGCAGAGAGGGGCGCTAGGAACCACCCTGGGGGACTGAAGCACGGAGTACATGCATGAGACGATGCTTCTCTGTGCCACTGGATCTCACCTCCAGAGCTTGAGACATGGCCCAGGGCATCTTAATTTATTTTTAATTGAAGTATAATTGCCTTACAATGTTGGGTCAGTTTCTGCTGTATGACAAAGTGAGTCAGCTCCACGTATACATGGGTCCCCTCCCTCTTGGACCTCTGGCACCCTGCTTCCCACCCCTCTGGGTCATCACAGAGCACTGAGCTGAGCTCCCTGAGGGTACAGCAGCTTCCTGCTACCTATACACATGGCTGAGTATATAGGTCAAAGATACTCCCTCAATTCAGCCCACCCCTCCTTCCCCAGCTATGTCCACAAGCCCATTCTCTGTGTGTGCTTCTCCAATCCTGCCCTGCAACTAGGAACATCAGTACCATTTTTTTCTAGATTTTATATGTGTGCACATACACACACACACACATATATAATATTTTATATATGCAGAATGTGAGTCACTCAGTCATGTCTGACTCTTTGTAATCCCATAGGGTGTAGCCTGCCAGGCTCCTCTGTCCATAAGGTTTCCTGGGGAAAAATCTGGAGCGGGTTGCCATTCCCTTCTCCAAGGAAACTTCCTGACCCAAGGATCAAACTCGTGGCTCCTCCATTGCAGGCAGATTCTTTACAGTCTGAGCCTTAATGTATGATATTTGTTTTTCTTTTTCTGACTTCACTCTGTATGAAAAATTCTAGGTTTATCCACATCACTACAAATGACCCAGTTTTGTTCCTTTTTATGGCTGAGTAACATTCTGCTGTACATATGGACCACATCTTCTTTATCCATTCATCTGTGGATGGACATCTAAGTTGTTGCCACACCCTGACTATTGTGATAGTGCTACACTGAATATTGGGGTGCATGCATGTTTCTGAATTATGATTTTTCTCAGGGTATATGCCCAGTAGTGGGACCGCTGTTTCTTGGGCATTAAACTCAAAGCAGGGGATATTCTGAATGACTGCACAGGCCTCCTGCCCTTATCAGATATGAAGGGAAAAATGGCTTTTTATATAAGATGTTCATGAAATTTAACCTTACCATAATCCTTAAAGAAATATAGACATTCAATTATTAAAGTATCAAAATAGTTTTATTCTATGAGATGGATGCATACTTCTATTGTTCCTAAATGTGAGGGTTGCATAAAGATCATTTAAAATTCCTTCAGCTATATTAGGACTCAGCTGTTTCACAATGTAAGGTGGACTACAAATCACTTTGAAATACTTCCAGAATCTTAGTAGTATCTAATTTTAAGAATACCGATAGTGATAAAACTATAATCAGATGACTATATAATGATAGCAATTGAGATTCTATTGTAGAGACTTAGAAAGTTCTAGCTCATTTTAGCTATTAGCTGTCATAGGTCTAAAACCAATCATGATTTTTATTTCAAATATTATTGAGAATACATCCTGAAATACAGTCACAACATGCACAAAGGAAGCATGGACCCAACTGTAAAGGATTTGAAAAATGAGGATTTCTTCAAACATGATTTACCTGATGATACTAAATTATAGTAGTTTATACTGATGAGTATATTGATACATCATTATGCACCTTATCTGCTGCCTTTTCAGCACTCATTCTTTATATATAAAGAGCTTTGCTTCTTGCTAACTGAAGTGAAGTGAAGTCGCTTATTCTCGTGTCCGACTCTTTGCAACCCGTGGAATGTAGCCCACCAGGCTCCTCTACCAATGGGATTCTCCAGGCAAGAATACTGGAGTGGGTTGCCATTTCCTTCTCCAGGGGATCTTCCCGACTCAGGGATCGAACCCAGGTCTCCTGTGTTGCAGGCAGACGCTTTAACCTCTGAGCCACCAGAGAAACTGAATTATCAAGTATTAACAATAACAGAGTATGTTTGTGGTCATTCATTTTTATCTGTCCTCAGCTAAACGGAATAAACACACACACAAAATAGTTCTACATATCAAATAGAAGTGTAAATATAGGCACACAATAAAATTTTTATCATATATGTAAGATTTATATACAATGATACATAAAAATACAGACAAGATTTGCCACAGAATTAAATATCAGTCTTTCTATTCTGTGTATAGCTCATTGCCTCATTGGCTGTGGTAGGATAAGTCTGGTCCCTGTAGCCCTTTGCTCAATATTAATTATAAAGTCCTATAAACCTTTGGCAGTGATGTTGTCGTCATATGGTCCTTTGATTTGATTTGTCCTTTTGCATGAAACTATCTACAGTTGAATGTGCAGCTAGTTATTTTATCTTTTGCAGCTCTATGTGTTTTATTATTTATTATTCTATGTGTTTTATCATTTTAGCTTTTCACTTCAGTTAAAGCTTTATTTTAGTAATTTAACTCATTCAAAAGTGTTTAAACATTTATATGTTGGAAATATTTTAGAATACAGTATGTCTTTATGAATTTGTGATTTACAGGTGGGCCAGCATATTCTTCAGAAAGTTAAAGTGCAATTAAATAATTTCTGAGAAAGCAGTTTGTGCATAAATGTTTGCTTTTGTCACTGAAGCCTTTGCTATATACATTTCACTCCCAATAGTGTAATTGTCTTAAATGTACTGTGCAAGATAATAAATAATCTGGAGAAGTTAATGTCTAAAAATACCAATTAATAAGCTCATTTAAGCATTTATTTTTAAAGCTCTGTTTAATATTATGTGCAAAAGGGTGCTAGTTACTGGGAATATTAAGTCAAAAANTTGAGAGTCCCTTGGACTGCAAGGAGATCCAACCAGTCCATCCTAAAGGAAATCAGTCCTGAATATTCATTGGAAGGACTGATGTTGAAGCTGAAACTCCAATCCTTTGGCCACCTAATGTGAAGAGCTGACTCATTGGAAAAGACCCTGATGCTGGGAAAGATTGAAGATGGGAGAAGAAGGGGATGACAGAGGATGAGATGGTTGGATGGCATCACAGACTCAATGAGCATGAGTTTGAGTAAATTCCAGGAGTTGGTGATGGACAGGTTGGCTTTGTGTGCTGCAGTTCATGGGGTCGCAAAGAGTCAGACATGACTGAGCGACTAAACTGAACTGAGGTGATTAAAAAAGATTTAAAAAAAGGTGTTTAACAGTGACAGTAGAGTGTATTAAATATGGTAGGAGTATATGTCATATTTGATCAGGGCACCATAGATTGAGTGAAAAGCAAGAAGGAAAAATATCTTACTAAAATTGAGATTGTAATTAAGTTCACTTGATAAAAAGTAGGTGAGGTTATGCTAACTGCTTTTATCCAACTTGAAAGGAAATATATTTTAAAGTGCTTATGCTTAGCAAAAGAGGGATAATAAACCAAAACATAAAGAGTCTATTAAAACCGACTTCTCTCCACTTGGAATACACATCAATATACCCCTGAGTGTGAGTAAAATATAACTTCAGAATTGTTTTTCTCCATAGGGACAAGGTTGATTTAGCCACACTGACCAGGTAGACAGAAGTAGAAAGTCAAAGCTGCTTACTGGTATTTATTACATAATATTAGCTTTCACAATGTAAGGCATTTGTAAAAAGATTGCCATATTTCTGTTTTTAGTAACCTTTTCTCCCCACACCGTTGAGATTGTTTTAAGATTAGTTGAACCCTGAGGGCAGTATGTATTTTTATTTGACTGTGGGTTAGGAAAGATGTGGATAGCATTCCATGACTTGTTTAAAACTAGCCAATGTATCACTGAAGAAAACCTTCTGAAAAGGAAAAAACAAAAAGCTATTAAAGAATCTGTACTCTTTAAAGTTGCTTTTATTGGTTTGTATCTCTTCATAAAGCAATGATACCAGGTGGATTCTTCTAAGATTGAATGCTAGAAGGGCTTTCTCAGGATCAATGCAAAATATCTATTCAGAAGATAACATAACTGATAAATTGAGATGATTCCAGAGGAGAGAATATATTCTCCTTACAGTTCGAAGACTCTCCCCTCAAGTATTGATAAACAGATAGTCCATCTTAGTAACCTGTGATATGGTGCATTCAGAAAACTTATAGCTGTGTTGAGGGGTGCAAAAGAAGGAAGCCTTATTCCCTCATACTATCCAGAGACTGCTGATAAACTCGTGGAAATTCCTGGGATTTTTATTTTAGCTGTTTTCCTTCAACCTAGGCTTACTCGCTCATAACTACAGGTTTTTCTCTATCTCCAGATTCATTAGTCTCTGAGATATTTGCAAACTGGAAAATGCAGAGAGTCTTGAGCAGAATGTATTTTCTGCATTTAGCTATTTTTTGTCTTTATGTTGTGCATACTGAACTGGTTATTAAACTAAGGAGAGTGCAGGTGAGAACGTTTCTTTTTAATATATGCTAATGACGGCAGTTTGGGCTCAAATGTGCTGCTGTTTCTATGTAACACTTTGATACTGCTGGGAAGAGTCTCTCCTAAGTGGTTTTATAGTTAATTATTATCCTCTTCATACCTTAATTTGGATTCTGTGCTACCATTCAACACTTTTTTCAGCCTTCCAATACCTGGCAAACTAGCTCATAGCTTTATCACCTATACTGAAAAGATTGAGAAAATAAATTAAGAACAATTTCTTTTCAGATTTGATTTTCATGCTTTGAAAAACATTTCAGTGAACATTAGAATTTCTAATATCTTATTCTATTACCTTGAAAATAGGGAATTTAAAATAGAAGCCTAGAATTTGAATAAAATAGACATAGTTAAGGCATTCTAAAAAGCTCAACCAATTTGCAATGGATGGATAAGGATTTTCAGCATGAATTAGAACAAGTTGAAATTACAGAACTTAAGTGTAGTCTTAAGAATATGCTTAGTATCTATTGTTAGATCTAAGATAGAGATTAGTCTCTATAGATTTATCTGTCTATGTATAAAGAGAGAGATACTTCTGATCACTGTTTTCAGTTGATTTCTCTTGTACCTTGTTTTTTTTACTTCGTGTTGCACTGAAACTGAGAACACACATGCGTTTAGAATCCACGTAGAGAAAAATTTTCCAGTGTCTTTGAGGCAGTTGTGGTATGGTGACTCCAACAGTTAATAACCAATTTCTATACTGCTTAGTAAGCCAACTGTGCCATTTACTAGTTTTGTGACTCTGAGAACACATTTAACTTGTTGGATGTCCAATTTTCCTATATCAAATAGAGAATGAGGAGCTAATGTGGGAGACGGGAAGTGTTTCCATCTAACTACTGAAATTTAATGATCTAGGGCAAGCTATTGTACTTCTGCTTTGACACGTTTCCAGTGTGTTAGTGTGTAGAACCTTCTGAAAATAGCATGATGCTTTTCATGTATTATTGCCCATAAGGCAAACTGAAAATGTTTGTGTCTTCTGGAGAAACACTGAAATGATGTTTGCCTCTGAAACAAAGAACACAGTACACCCAGAATCCAGAGACTTCTGAGCTATTCAGTAATGCCTGGCATATCCCACCGACCTTCCTAGACACCTTACCTGGTTAGCAGTTGATGGGACCTTACTGTTGCTCCTTCATCCTTCCAATACTTCTCCACACCAGGCTTTGTGTTATTCCTTCTAGAGTTGCAGTGAAAAGAATGCAAACCTCAAGTGCCAAGCCAGACTGAGCAATTGTCTTCTGAAAATGAAGAACACACAGGTCTTCAGCCATCTTGGCTCATCTGGTAGAGCTCTTGGGTGTTCTGTGGAGAAAGATAATAATGTTGTGGTGTCAGAAGTATCTCTTTCCACCCACAGACTTTGGGGTTGAGGGGTAATTAATTACACAGGCAAACGGTGGTTATTCAGAGAAACTTACACTCAACCCATGGCCTCATGGACACGGATAAAGTGATAAATAAAAGTAAATTATATCCATTGGGAATATGTTCAAAATATTTTTAAATCCCTAATATTAGATTTTGCTCCTAAACCTGCCTTGCATTCATCATAAAATAAACTAGGTTTGTTAGAAAAAGGAGGTGAGAAGGTAACTTCTCATAATCACATTTATACTGTTGCTTCCCTCTCTCCCCATTTTCTTTTTATTTTCTTTTAAATTGATTTTATTGGAGTATAGTTGATTTGCAGAATCAAATACTGACTCATTGGAAAAGACACTGATGCTGGGAAAGATTGAAGGCAGGAGGAGAAGGGGATGACAGAGGATGAGATAGTTGGCTGGCATTGCAGACTTCATGGACATCAGCTGAGCAAACTCAGGAAGATAGTGAAGGACAGGGAAGCCTGGCATGCTTGCTTCAGTCCATGGGGTCACAAAGAGTCAGACACGACTTAGCTACTGAACAACAATAGTTGATTTACAATGTTGTATCCATTTCTGCTGTATAGCAAAGTGAATCGTTATTCATATACATATTATATACCCACACTTGTTTAGACTCTATTCCCATGTAAGTCATCACAAAATATTGAGTAGAGTTCCCTGGGCTAAGTAAGTTCTTATTACTTATCTATTTTATATATAGTAGTGTGTATATGCCAATCCCAGCCTCCCAATTCATCCTTACATCCATTACCTTTTCCCTCTTGGTAACCGTAAGCTCCAATGGCTTCTTAACAAAGGTGAATTTGTTGCCTTTTTTTTTTTTGGAGTATAATTGCTGGGCACTGCTATGTCAGTTTCTTCTGTGTGGCAAAGTGAATCAGCCATAAGTATACATGTATCCCCTCTTTCTTTGGATTTATTTCCCATTTGGTCACCACAGAGCACTGAGAAGAGTTCCCCGTGCTATACAGTAGTTTTTCACTAGCTATCTATTTTATACATAGTGTGTATATGTTAATCCCAATCTCCCAATTCATCCCACCATTGCCCTTTGCCCCTCGGTATCCATACATTCGTTCTCTTCATCTGTATCTCAATTTCTGCTTTGTGAATAAGATCATCTGTACCATTTTTCTAGATTTCACATATAAGCACTATTATATGTTATTTGTTGGTCTCTTTCTGACTTTCTTCACTCTGTATGACAGTCACTGTACAACCCACAGTACCTGCTCATAGTACAGTGAAAAACTAGTTGAAGATCTTAAGTTAATTGAATTTTTCAGATGTGAGACTGAATTCCTATAAAAAAGGCCAACAATTTTTAAACTTAGCTCATCAATATCCTTCAAAAACCAGTCAAAATAAATAACTGGCATTTTTAAGTAGAATTGGTCAAATTACAAGACTGATGGGTAATTTAGGTTTTCATCCACCAGCTTAAGGCACTTCCCTAAGAAGGGCATTTTCAGATGTGAGACTGAATTCCTATAAAAAAGGCCAATAATTTTTAAACTTAGCTCATCAATATCCTTCAAAAACCAGTCAAAATAAATAACTGGCATTTTTAAGTAGAATTGGTCAAATTACAAGACTGATGGGTAATTTAGGTTTTCATCCACCAGCTTAAGGCACTTCCCTAAGAAGGGCAGTTGGGGAAAACCTGAATAGATTTTAGGATGAACTAGTTAAAACTTCCCATTTCCCACTGACAATGATAAATATATATTTTTTCAAATATATCTCTGCAAATAAAGTTTTGACCAAAGATTTGACTTTCCTGGGTTAGAATATTGGAGTTGGGTAGCCATTCCCTTCTCCAAGGAATCTTCCCTACCAAGGGATTGTGCCCACGTCTCCTGCATTGCAGGTAGATTCTTTACCATCTGAGCCACTAGGGAAGCC
>SJYT01079182.1:107292-132724 GCA_006410635.1 Cephalophus harveyi | reverse complement strand
AAAAGTTGGCTTAAAGCTCAACATTCAGAAAACGAAGATCATGGCATTTGGTCCCATCACTTCATGGGAAATAGATGGGGAAACAGTGGAAACAGTGTCAGACTTTGTTTTTTTGGGCTCCAAAATCACTGCAGATGGTGATTGCAGCCATGAAATTAGAAGACGCTTACTCCTTGGAAGAAAAGTTATGACCAACCTAGATAGTATATTCAAAAACGAGACATTACTTTGCCAACTAAGGTCCGTCTAGTCAAGGCTATGGTTTTTCCTGTGGTCATGTATGGATGTGAGAGTTGGACTGTGAAGAAGGCTGAACACTAGAGAATTGATGCTTTTGAACTGTGGTGTTGGAGAAGACTCTTGAGAGTCCCTTGGACTGCAAGGAGATCCAACCAGTCCATTCTGAAGGAGATCAGTCCTGGGATTTCTTTGGAAGGAATGATGCTAAAGCTGAAACTCTAGTACTTTGGCCACCTCATGCGAAGAGTTGACTCATTGGAAAAGACTCTGATGCTGGGAGGGATTGGGGGCAGGCAGAGAAGGGGACGACCGAGGATAAGATGGCTGGATGGCATCACGGACTCGATGGACGTGAGTCTGAGTGAACTCTGGGAGTTGGTGATGGACAGGGAGGCCTGGCGTGCTGTGATTCATGAGGTCGCAAAGAGACAGACACGACTGAGCGACTGAACTGAACTGAATGATCCTGTTGCCATTTCCTTTATTGTTTTGTGTTTGGGTTTATATGCCCTTTTTGTGTTTCCTGTCTAGAGAATATCCTTTAGCATTTGTTGGAGAGCTGGTTTGGTGATACTGAATTCTCTCAGCTTTTGCTTGTCTGTAAAGCTTTTGATTTCTCCTTCATATTTGAATGAGATCCTTGCTGGGTACAGTAATCTGGGCTGTAGGTTATTTTCTTTCATCACTTTAAATATGTCTTGCCATTCCCTCCTGGCTGAAGAGTTTATATTGAAAGATCAGCTGTTATCCTTATGGGAATCCCCTTGTGTATTATTTGTTGTTTTTCCCTTGCTGCTTTTAATATTTGTTCTTTGTGTTTGATCTTTGTTAATTTGATTAATATGTGTCTTGGGGTGTTTTGCCTTAGGTTTATCCTGTTTGGGACTCTCTGGATTTCTTGGACTTGGGTGATTATTTCCTTCCCCATTTTAGGGAAGTTTTCAACTATTATCTCCTCAAGTATTTTCTCATGGTCATTCTTTTTGTCTTCTTCTTCTGGGACTCCTATAATTAGATTGTTGGAGCATTACATATTGTCCTGGAGGTCTCTGAGATTGTCCTCATTTCTTTTAATTAGTTTTTCTTTTTTCCTCTATGATTCATTTATTTCTGCCATTCTATCTTCTATTTCACTAATCCTGTCTTCTGCCTCTATTATTCTACTATTTCTTGCCTCCAGAGTGTTTCTGATCTCAGTTATTGCATTATTCATTATATAGATTGTCCTCATTTCTTTTAATTAGTTTTTCTTTTTTCCTCTATGATTCATTTATTTCTGCCATTCTATCTTCTATTTCACTAATCCTGTCTTCTGCCTCTATTATTCTACTATTTCTTGCCTCCAGAGTGTTTCTGATCTCAGTTATTGCATTATTCATTATATATTGACTCTTTTTTATTTCTTCTAGGTCCTTGTTAAACCTTTCTTGCATCTTCTCAATCCTTTTCTGCAGGCTATTTATCTGTGATTCCATTTTGATTTCAAGATTTTGGATCATTTTCACTCATTATTTTGAATTATTTATCAGGTAGATTCCCTATCTTTTCCTCTTTTGTTTGGTTTGATGGGCATTTATCCTGTTCCTTTACCTGCTGGGTATTCCTCTGTCTCTTCATCTTGTTTATATTGGTGCATTTGGGGTGGCCTTTCTGTATTCTGGAAGTTTATGGAATTCTCTTTATTATGGAGTTTCCTCACTCTGGGTGGGATTGTATCAGTGGCTTGTCAAGGTTTCTTGGTTAGGGAAGCTTGTGTCAGTGTTCTGGTGAGTGGAGCTGGATTTCTTCTCTCTGGAGTGCAATGAAGTGTCCAGTAATGAGTTATGAGATGTCAATGGTTTTGGAGTGACTTTGGGCAGCCTGTATATTGAAGCTCAGGGCTGTGTTCCTGTGTTGCTGGAGAATTTGCGTGGCATGTCTTGCTCTGGAACTTGTTGGCCCTTGGGTGGTGCTTGGTTTCAGTGTAGGTATCGAGGCATTTGATGGGCTCCTATTGATTAATGTTCCCTGGAGTCAGGAGTTCTGTGATGTTTTCAGGATTTGTACTTAAGCCTCCTGCTTCTGGTTTTCAGTTTTATTTTTATATAGTCTCAAGACTTCTCCTTCTATACAGCACCACTGATAAAACATCTAGGTTAAAGATGAAAAGTTTCTCCACATTGAGCGACACCCAGAGAGGTTCACAGAGTTACATGGAGAAGAGAAGAGGGAGGATGGAGTTAGAGGTGGCCCGAATGAGATGAGGTGGAATCAAAAGAAGAGAGAGCAAGCTAGCCAGTAATTGCTTCCTTGTGTGCACTCCACAGTCTGGACCACTCAGAGATGTTCACAAAGTTATACAGAGAAGAGGAGAGAGAAGAAGGAGACAGGTGGCCAAGAGGATAAAAGAGGGGAATGAAAAGGAGAGAGACAGATCCAGCCAGTAATCAGTTCCCTAAGTGTTCTCCAATCTCTGTTTGTAACACACAGAGATTCACAGAGTTGGGTAGAGAAGGGAAGAGGGAGGGAGGAGACAGAGGCAACCTGGTGGAGAAAATGGAGAGTCCAAAAGAGGAGAGAACAGTCAAGCCAGTAATCTTGCTCTCATGTAAAAATGGGTACTGAAGATTGGGTTTTTGAAGGTACAAAATTGATAACAAATACCAAAAAGCAAAGATTAAAAATCTAGAGTAGAGGTTGGACTTTCAAAAATACAATATTAAAGAAAACAAGAAGAAGAAGAAGAAGAAGAAAAAGCAAAGCCACAAGAATTATTAAAAAGAAAAAAATATATACATGAAGTTTGCTTTAAAAATAGGGTGTTTTTTTTTAAAGTAATAGTAGGTTATAAAAATGAAAATTAAAGGAGAAATAGAGGACTTAAAATTTAAAAATGTTTAAAAAAGAAGAAGAAAAGAAGAAAAAACAACAAAAAAAAAAAAAAAGGAATGATCGTAAAAATAGTAAAGGTGTATCTCTGTCTCTTATACACATCTAGATGTGTATAAGAGACAGTCAAGAAGAAGAAGAAGAAGAAGAAAAAGCAAAGCCACAAGAATTATTAAAAAGAAAAAAATATATACATGAAGTTTGCTTTAAAAATAGGGTGTTTTTTTTTAAAGTAATAGTAGGTTATAAAAATGAAAATTAAAGGAGAAATAGAGGACTTAAAATTTAAAAATGTTTAAAAAAGAAGAAGAAAAGAAGAAAAAACAACCAAAAAAAAAAAAAGGAATGATCGTAAAAATAGTAAAGGTGTATCTAGGATATATCTAGGATAGATATATAGTAAAGATATATCTAGTAAAGATATACCTAGGATAGATATATCTTTCTCTGGTGTTGTTGTGGGGAGTGTGTGGTCAGTTCATTTTCGGGTAGTTCCTTGGTCCGGCTTATATTTCTCAAGACCTATAGACCCCTTCCTATGTAGTCGGTACTAACAACAGGGCTTTAATCTATTGCACCTGTCACTTCCAAGGCGGTTCCCTTTGTTTTAGCTTCTTCTGTTTGCTGGTCTCTTCAGTGTCTGATTTCCACCCTGACAAAAGGTGGGCGGTGGTGGACACTTTTTTTAGGGTCACTTGTTCAATTGCGCTGTGGGGAGGGAGGGATGCTGCAAACAAATAACACTGGCATGTGCTCGCAGTGTCTCAGCCACACTGGGCCTGCCCCCACTCACTGCGCACACAGCTCAGGCTCTAGGTTGCTCCACCAGGAACTGTCTGAGGCCAGCCCTGGGCTGCATGCACCTCCTAGGTCTAAGCTGCTCAGGCTCAGGCACTCAGGTAGTCCCTAGAGGCGCAGACTCGGTTGGGCCTGCATTTTTTGCCCTTCCCATGTCCGAGTAGCTCAGGTGTTTGGTGAGCACAGTCGCTGTGACTTATCGCCTTTCCCATCCCTGCTGCTCAGTTTTCTGGGTGTACAACTGGTGCACCTTCTCATGCAGATGATGACTGTCCAGAACCCCAAGAAGTCTTAATTAGCAAAGAAGCCTGTTTGCAGTTTGGTAGTTAATGTCTCTCTGGGGCTGCGATTGCCCCCTTCCGGCCCTTCTGGCTCGGGCTGCCTGTCACCGGAGGGGGATGGTTGGCAGCCGGCTAATTCTGTTCCATCCTTTGTTCTGTGTGCAGTCGGGGCAGTGTCTTATGTTAGAGCTTTTCGCATGGTAGCTATCCCACAGTCTGGTTTGCTAGCCCAAGTTAGCTCGCTCTGGTTACACTCGGGGCATTCGGGCCCAGTCCTTAAAATGCAATGCAGCCCGCACCTCCCTGCCCAGCCCCCACTTGCTAGTGGTGGATACAGGCATCTGCGCTGCTTCTCCGCTGGGGGAGTTACTGTTGGGCTCATAATCTGTGGGTTTGAATTATTTATTTATTTTTCCTCCTTGTTATGTTGCCCTCTGTGCTTCCAAGGCTTGCCACAGACTTGGCAGTGAGAGTATTTCCTGGTGTTTGGAAACCTGTCTCTTTTTAAGACTCCCTTCTCGGGACGGAGCTCACTCCCTACCTCTTTTGTCCTTTTTTTATCTTTTATATTTTTTCCTACCTGTTTTTGAAGACAATCAGCTGCTTTTCTGGGTGCCTGATGTCCTCTGCTGGCATTCAGAAGTTGTATTGTGGAATTTACTCAGCGTTGAAATGTTCTTTTGATGAATTTGTGGGGGAGAAAGTGGTCTCCCCATCCTATTCCTCTGCCATCTTAGGACCGCCCCCAAATTGGTTTAATTTAGAAGCAATGGATAAATTGCCAGAAGCATAGAGTTGTCTAAGACTGTATCAGAAAGAAATAGAAAAACTAAATGTACTGAATACTAGTATTAAACTGAAGCAGTAATCAAAAAACTCCCCCAAAAAGAAAAAGTCCAGGACAGTAAGACTTCACAGAAGAATTCTCTCAAATATTTACAAAAGAGTTTATACCTATATTTCTCAAGGTTCTGCAAAACCTGAAGGGACTGGAATACTTCCAAAGGTATTCTACTATGGTCAGTATTACCCTGATACCAAAAACAGACAAAGAAACTACAATAACAGAAAATTAAAAGCCAACAACTCTGATTAACACTCACAAAATTCCTCAACAAAATAGTAACAAACAAAATTCAACCATACTTAAAGAGGATCATACATCATGATAAAGTGGAATTTATTCCAGGGATATAAGGATTATTAAATATCCATATCAATCAACATGACAGAATAAAATTCACCTGATTACCTCAACAGATGCAAAAAAGTATTTGACAGAATGCAGCATGCATTTATGATAAAAATTCAACAAAGCTTGTATTAAGGGAACATAGCTAAACATATGTTGAGGGAAGAGCAGAAAAATAGCTCCAGAAAGAATGAAGAGGTTGAACCAAAGCAGAAATGATTCCTATTTGCAGATGTATTCCTATTTGCAGAAATGTTTCATGCAAAGATGGGCACAATAAAGGACAGAAACAGCAAGGATCTAAAAGTTGCAGAAGAGATTAAGAAGAGGTGGCAAGAATACGTGGAAGAACTGTTTTTTTTTTTTTTTTTTTAAGGCCTTGATGATGCAGATAACCACAATGGTATGGTCGCTCACCTACTTTCTAGTTGTGAAAGTAAAGTCCAGTGCTGTAAAAAAAAAACCAAAAAAAAAAAAAAAAACAATATCACATAGGGATACATTACATTACATTACAATATCGCATGTAATCTGGAATGTTAGGCCCATGAATCAAGGTAAATTGGGTGTGGTCAAACAGGAGATGGCAAGAGTGAACATCAATATTTTAGGAATCCGTGAACTAAAATGGATGGGAAAGGGCGAACTTAATTCAGATGACCATTATATCAACTACTTTGGGCAAGAATCCAATGGAAGAAATGGAGTAGCCCTCATAGTCAACCAAAGAGTCCAAAATGCAGTAGCTGGGTGTAATCTCAAAAATGACAGAATGATCTTCTAGACTTTTGGATAGCAACCATTCTGACTGGCATGAAATGGTACCTCATTGTTGTTTTGATTTGCATTTCTCTGATAATGAGTGATGTTGAGCATCTTTTCATGTGTTTGTTATCCATCTGTATGTTTTCTTTGGAGAAATGTCTATTTAGTTCTTTGGCCCATTTTTTGATTGGGTCGCTTATTTTGCTGGAATGGAGCTGCAGGAATTGCTTGTATATTTTTGAGATTAATTCTTTGTCAGCTGCTTTGTTTGCTATTATTTTCTCCCATTCTGAAGGCTGTCTTTTAACCTTGCTTGTAGTTTCCTTTGTGGTGCAGAAGTTTTTAATTTTAATTAGGTCCCATTTGTTTAGTTTTGCTTTTATTTCCATTATTCTGGGAGGTGGGTCATAGAGGATCCAGCTGTGATTTATGTCAGAAAGTGTTGTGCCTATGTTCTCCTCTAGGAGTTTAATAGTTTCCGATCTTACATTTAGATCTTTAATCCATTTTGAGTTTATTTTTGTGTATGGTGTTAGAAAGTGTTCTAGTTTCATTCTTTTACAAATGGTTGATCAATTTTCCCAGCACCACTTGTTAAAGAGATTGTCTTTAATCCATTATATATTCTTGCCTCCTTTGTCAAAGATATGGTGTCCATAGGTGTGTGGGTTAATCTCTGGGCTTTCTATTTTGTTCCATTGATCTATATTTCTGTCTTTGTGCCAGTGTCATACTGTCTTGATGACTGTGGCTTTGTAGCAGAGCCTCAAATCAGGCAGGTTGATTGCTTCATTTCCATTCTTCTTTCTCAAGGTTGCTTTGGCTATTCAAAGTTTTTTGTATTTCCATACAAATTGTGAAATCATTTGTTCTAGTTCTCTGAAAAATACTGCTGGTAGCTTGATAGGGATTGCATTGAATCTAGAGATTGCTTTGGGTGGTATATTCATTTTCACTATATTGATTCTTCCGATCCATGAACACAGTATATTTCTCCATCTATTAGTGTCTTCTTTGATTTCTTTTTTATAAAATTTAAATTTATTTATTTTAATTGGAAGCTAATTACTTTACAATATTGTATTGGTTCTGCCACACATCAACATGAATCCACCAAGGGCGTACACGTGTTCCCCATCCTGAACCCCCCTCCCACTACCTCCCCATATCATCCCTCTGGGTCATCCCAGTGCACCAGCCTCAAGTATCCTGTATCAAAACTGGACTGGTGATTCATTTCTTATATGATATTACACACGTTTCAGTGCCATTCCCCCAAATCGTCCCACCCTCTCCCTCTCCCACAGAGTCCAAAAGACTGTTCTAAGTCTCTAAAGATATGGGGTGGGATGTGGGAGGGGGATTCAGGATTGGGAGCTCATATACACCCGTGATGGATTCATGTCAATGTATTGCAAAACCAATACGGTATTGTAAAGTGAAATAAAGTAAAAAAAAATAATAATAATAATAAAGAGATACATCTGTGCCTCTTTTGCTGTCTCACATACAGGATTGTCATTACGATCTTTCTAAATTCCATATATATACGTTAGTACACTGTATTGGTGTTTTTCTTTCTGGCTTACTTCACTCTGTATAATAGGCTCCAGTTTCATCCACCTCATTAGAACTGATTCAAAAAAATAATAATAAAGAAATACATCTGTGCCTCTTTTGCTGTCTCACATACAGGATTGTCATTACGATCTTTCTAAATTCCATATATATGCGTTAGTACACTGTATTGGTGTTTTTCTTTCTGGCTTATTTCACTCTGTATAATAGGCTCCAGTTTCATCCACTTCATTGGAACTGATTCAAATATATTCTTTTATATTCTCTCTCTGTTTTTTCTGGGTCCCCTATAATGCAAATATTTGTAACTTGACTCTATCCTGGAGGTTTCTTGAACTATCCTAAGTAAAATTTTCTTCTATATGACATTCTGAATTGGATCGTTTCTGATGGTTTATTGTATTTTTCTGTTATGATCAGTTCTTTTTGATGTTTTCTAGCTCTTTGATGAAGTTCTCACTGTGTTCTATTCTTTTCCCAAATTCAGTGAGAATTTTTGCCACTACTGTTTTGAAGTCTTTATCAGGTAAATCACCTATCTCCATTTCATTATTTTTTCCCCTGGGGGGTTTATCTTGTTCTTTCCTTTGGAACATATTCCTCTGCTCTCATTTTGTTTGACTTTCTGTGGTTTCATTCTTGAAAGTAGGCAGAACAGTTACCTATCCTGGTCCTGAAAGTGAGTGTCCTTGTGTGGAACCATCCCCATGTAGTCTGTAGTTGCCCAGTGGTTTTTGTGGGAGACCAGGATTTGAAGCATGGATTTTATCTTTCCTAGGGTATACCTGCAGCCACTGCTTTGGTGGAGAGTAATATTTTGGCCACCTGATGCAAAGATCCAACTCATTGTAAAAGACCCTGATGTTGGTAAAGATTGAGCACAAGAAGAGAAGGGGGTAACAGAGGATGAGAGCAAAGTCTGGGAGATAGTGAATTGCAGGGAAGTCTGGCATGCTGCAATTCATGGGGTTGCAAAGATTTGGACATGACTTAGCAAAGACTTGGACATGAACCACAACAACAAAACCTAACTTGCAGCTTTCACATTGTGCTTTTTTTTTTTAAGTCAACACAATAAATTATGGAGAGGATGTGTAGAAAAAGGAATCCTCCTCCACTATTGTTGGGAATGTAAATTGATACAGCTACTATAGAGAACAGCAATGAGATACCTTAAAAACTAAAAATGACCCAGCTACCATATGATCCTATAATCTCATTCCTGGGCATAAATCTGGAGAAAACAATAATTTGATACAATGTTAGTGCTTTGATGTAGACCAATATATGAAAGACTGCACTAGTAAAAGTAATGTTTCAGTTTAATCAAAATGGTATTAATAATATGTTTCTCCACTTGTTAAAACACATATTAGTAAATTGTGTGTTTTTCTAAGTGTTCCCTAATTATTTCAGTTACTGTCTGGTAAAGCCATGCACTTTTGTCCTGAAAGGAAGGGCAGGGGGGGGGGTCACCCATCTTTTTCTACTGTGTACCAATGGAGGAATCTGGCACTTTTTCAAACTGGTACAAGAAATATGAAAAATTCTGACTAACAGGCATATTTTGGTATACCAGAATTCCTATCCCTTCCTGACTTTATAGATTTTCTTCTAGAATTCACTAAATTTCCCATTTTCATAGTCCAAGTAAAGTTGACTTGATCCCAAGCTCTAGGAAATGAGTAAGATGAGTTCAATTATCCATATATTTCATTCTCTTTCTACAATGGTTGGTTCAGAGACAGGCATATAACTCATTCAGAGCAAATGAAACTGAAGAAGGTATTTGTTGAAACTTCTAAGAAAGAAACCTCTTTCTTTCTCTTGACATCTGTTTCCCAAGGAGATGAGATGTCTGCAGAGGTGTGAAGCCATTTTATTATATTGAATGGCATAGTTGGGAAGTTTCTGTAAACAGCCTATCAGAGAAGATAGAAATGAGTGGGTAAAGCTGAGCTCTTAGTGAGATCACTTGAATTCCCAAATAAAACCTCACTTGATATTGAGACTAATTCTGAATTTTCAATTTTATGAACCAGGGAATTTCTCCCTGTTCTGTGCTTTCCTGAATTCTACATTTGTCTATTTGGGATACATTCATCACAGGGTCTCTTTGTTACCTCTTTGACTGGGTAGAGACTTCTTCTCTCAGTACTACTGAATTCTTAGAGATAGCCTGGTATATGCATTTCATATGTAAGCCAACTAACCTTGAGTCTATATGTCTCAGGGACCTCATTTATCAAGCTACAATACAACAAGCTACTAATTCCTCTGCCTTAAATCCAGGACCAGGTAAGCAACATTATTCAAACTGGCCAAGCCAAAGTTGTTTTAACTGCCCTGCCATGGCTTTTCCATGGAGATGCCAATAAAAACTTTGGCCACGCTTTTCAATTACTCTTCTGCCTCTAGCCAAAGGCTTGACACTTCTTCTGTGATCCTGCATGGTGTGGTATTTCCCCTTCTTTTAGGAAATGTAAGAAATAAAAATCTTCTTCGAGGTCTTTCCCCTCTTCATGTTGTCACTCAACCATACCTCTGTAAATTAAATTCCTGATATAATTTTAGAGCACTCCCGTTCCCCCATTCCTTTATTTTAGGGGGGGGTGGGGGGGAGTTAGATTAAGTTGTTTGATTTGGAGTTTCTGTTACATAAAACATGTTTTAAAACTTATTTATCCAGGTAACTTTAATAAAAAAGTAAATCACCTTAATGATATTCTTATCAGATAAATATCCACTTCTTTCTTTTCTATTAGACAACTCTATTCTCTTACATTCTTCTCTCCTTCATTTCCTCCTCACTTTTAGTTTCCATCTCTTCCTTAATTCAATATTTATGAAGTATTGCTGAGGGCCTGTGCTAGTAAAAATGTTTCAAAATCATACTTATTTATCCAGGTAACTTTAATAAAAAAGTAAATCACCTTAATGATATTCTTATCAGATAAATATCCACTTCTTTCTTTTCTATTAGACAACTCTATTCTCTTACATTCTTCTCTCCTTCATTTCCTCCTCACTTTTAGTTTCCATCTCTTCCTTAATTCAATATTTATGAAGTATTGCTGAGGGCCTGTGCTAGTAAAAATGTTTCAAAATCATATGAGACCGGTCCTACCCTTAAAGTGGCTTGCAATGAATACATTTGGAGTAAGCAGATGATAAGTATGATGGAAGCATGTACAAGGTTTAGTGACGCCTGAGGAAGAGAGTGTTTGGTTTTTCTTGAGAGTAGTGTTCAGGAAGTTTCCTAAGAGTGGGTCTTAGAATTTTTAATGAAAGACAAAAACAGAGCATAGAAAAGCTTTCAGTCAGAGGCTACTGCATGGAGAAAGACTCAGCAGCTTAATTCTTGGCATGCTTTGGTGTAGAAAAATGATTTTCTATGGCTGTAGCACAAAATGTGGCACTTGATCTAGTGCAAAATTTAATGGGGAACCAAAAACCTAATAATTTATTTTAATGCAGTATTTTTATAAAAATTCATGCAAAATTCTTGATAAACAAAATATGAAAATTTGAAATTTAAAAAGTGACATAATAAAACAAATGGTACTTTCCCACCTTGCAAAAGAAGTTTCAGTAAGATGAAGTTGATTAAAAATTACTGAAGGTGTTTACTTATTTTTAAAAAGTAAGAAAAATGTCAATTTTCCCAATCGATAAGAAGATAAAGAAGTTGATTTTGAAAATATTATGTGTTTGCCTTCATTCAAATTATGAAAGTAAAAAGAGAATACAATTTGCTTTGAAATGAATAAAATATTTAAACCTAAAATAATATTGTTGGTTTAGTATATGCTGGGCTGGAAGAAGCACAAGCTGGAATCAAGATTGCTGGTAGAAATATCAATAACCTCAGATATGCAGATGACACATATTGTGATCCACAGAGTAAAAGGCTTTGGCATAGTCAATAAAGCAGAAATAGATGTTTTTCTGGAACTCTCTTGCTTTCTCCGTGATCCAGAGGATGTTGGCAACTTGATCTCTGGTTCCTCTGTGTAGCGAGCGAAATGACAAAGAGACACATACACACAAAAGACAGACAAAGACACAACTCCGGCCGGAGGAACAAATCTGCGCAAGCCCCCATGCGGTTTATTTTTACAGTCCAGTTCTGGGAAGCAATCCAAGAAGCGAAGCACTGCATTTTTTTACCATATAAGTACAAAATTACGATTTTAGAAGAGAGGGAGGAAGTGACCTTCACGTGTTTACTAAGAAGCCTGTCCAGAACTCCAGCTTCCTCCTACTCATCATGGAGGGTGTGAGACTCCTCATATGTGAGCGGGTCATTAACCCCTAGGGGTTTGTGTACAGGCTTCTTGGCAGGGTACCTTGTATGCAAGCATGCCTCTGCCCAGGCAGAAAGCCCCGTGTGTGGGCACGTTTCCACCTCCCTGTCTGATTCACTCTCAGGCCACTGCTGGTCTCCCACACTCTGTCTTTTCTAAAACCAGCTTGAACATCAGGGAGTTCACAGTTCATGTATTGCTGAAGCCTGGCTTGGAGAATTTTGAGCATTACTTTACTAGCATGTGAGATGAGTGCAATTGTGCAGTAGTTTGAGCATTCTTTGACATTCCCTTTCTTTGGAATTGGAATGAAAACTGACCTTTTCCAGTCCTGTGGCCACGGCTGAGTTTTCCAAATTTGCTGGCATATTGAGTGCAGCACTTTCAGAGCATTATCTTTCAGGATTTGAAATAGCTCAAAAGGAATTCCATCACCTCCACCAGCTTTGTTCATAGTGATGCTTTCTAAGGCCCACTTGACTTCACAATCCAGGATGTCTGGCTCTAGGTGAGTGATTACACCATCGTGATGATCTTGGTCATGAAGATCTGTTTTGTATCTTCTTCTGTATATTCTTGCCACCTCTTCTGGCAGCTGCAACGACATGCAGAGCATGGCTGAGAGGAGCTACCCCATGTCCGAGGTCAGAGGCGGCAGCCAAATGGAGGTACCCTATGTCCAAGGTCAGGGGCAGCAGGTGAGAGTTCCAGGCTGTGACAGTGCAGGAGCAGCTGAGAGGAGGTACCCCCGCCTGAGGCCAGGGGCAGCGGCCAGGAGGAGCGACCCCACATCCAAGGAGCTGTGGGTGCACTGGCGCCGGAGGGCCTGGAGGAGCTATTCTATGTTCAAGGTCGGGAGGGGTGGCAGTGAGGAGGTACCCTTCATCCAAGGTAAGAGAAACCCAAGTAAGATGGTAGGTGTTGCAATAGGGCAGACACACTGAAACCATACTCACAGAAAACTAGTCAATCTAATCACACTAGGACCACAGCCTTGTCTAACTCAATGAAACTAAGCCATGCCCTGTGGGAACACCCAAGACGGGCAGGCATGGTGGAGAGTTCTGACACAATGTGGTCCACTGGAGAAGGAAATGGCAAACCACTTCAGTATTCTTGCCTTGAGATCCCCATGAACAGTATGAAAAGGCAAAATGATAGGATACTGAAAGAGGAACTCCCCAGGTCAGTAGGTGACCAATATGCTACTGGAGATCAGTGGAGAAATAATCCAGAAAGAATGAAGGGATGGAGCCAAAGCAAAAACAATACCCAGCTGTGGATGCGACTGGTGATAGGAGCAAGATCCGATGCTGTAAAGAGCAATATTGCATAGGAACCCGGAATGTCAGGTCCAGGAATCAAGGCAAATTGGAAGTGGTCAAACAAGAGATGGCAAGTGTGAATGTTGACATTCTAGGAATCAGCAAACTAAAATGGACTGAAATAGGTGAATTTAACCCAGATGACCATTATATCTATTACTGTGGGCAGGAATCCCTTAGAAGAAATGGAGTAGCCATCATGGTCAGCAAAAGAGTCTGAAATGCAGTACTTGGATGCAGTCTCAAAAATGACAAAATGATCTCTGTTCATTTCCAAGGCAAACCATTTAATATCATGGTAATCCAAGTCTTTTAATTTCATGGCTGCAGTCACCATCTGCAGTGATTTTGGAACCCAAAAAAATAAACTCTGACACTGTTTCCACTGTTTCCCCATCTATTTCCCATGAAGTGATGGGATCAGATGCCATGATCTTCGTTTTCTGAATGTTGAGCTTTAAGCCAACTTTTTTGCTCTCCTCTTTCACTTTCATCAAGAGGCTTTTGAGTTCCTCTTCACTTTCTGCCATAAGGGTGGTGTCATCTGCATATCTGAGGTTATTGATATTTCTCCTGGCAATCTTGATTCCAGCTTGTGTTTCCTCCAGTCCAGCATTTCTCATGATGTACTCTGCATATAAGTTAAATAAGCAGGGTGACAATATACAGCCTAGAGGCTTTTGAGTTCCTCTTCACTTTCTGCCATAAGGGTGGTGTCATCTGCATATCTGAGGTTATTGATATTTCTCCTGGCAATCTTGATTCCAGCTTGTGTTTCTTCCAGTCCAGCGTTTCTCGTGATGTACACTGCATATAAGTTAAACTGAATCCAAGTCTATGCCCCAACCAGTAACACTGAAGAAGCTGAAATTGAACGGTTCTATGAAGACCTACAAGACTTTTTAGAACTAACACCCCAAAAAGATGTTCTTTCATTAGAGGGGACTGGAATGCAAACGTAGGAAGTCAAGAAACACCTGGAGTAACAGGCAAATTTGGCTTTGGAATGCAGAATGAAGTAGGACAAAGACTAACAGAGTTTTGCCAAGAAAATGCACTGGTCATAGCAAACACCCTCTTCCAACAACACAAGAGAAGACTCTATACATGGGCATCACCAGACGGTCAACACCAAAATCAGATTGATTATATTCTTTGCAGCCAAATGTGGAGAAGCTCTATACAGTCAATAAAAACAAGACCAGGAGCAGACTGTGGCTCAGATCATGAACTCCTTATTACCAAATTAAGACTTAAATTGAAGTAAGTAGGGAAAACTGCTAGACCATTCAGGTATGACCTAAATCAAATCCCTTATGATTTTACAGTGCAAGTTAGAAATAGATTTAAGGGTCTAGATCTGATAGATAGAGTGCCTGATGAACTATGGATGGAGGTTCATGACATTGTACAGGAGACAGGGATCAAGACCATCCCCATAGAAAAGAAATGCAAAAAAACAAAATGGCTGTCTGAGGAGGCCTTACAAATAGCTGTGCAAAGAAGAAAATAGAAAAACAAAGGAAAAAAGGAAAGATATAAGCATCTGAATGCAGAGTTCCAAAGAATAGTAAGAAGAGATAAGAAAGCCTTCCTCAGTGATCAATGCAAAGAAACAGAAGAAAACAACAGAATGGGAAAGACTAGAGATCTAGTCCCATCACTTCGTGACAAATAGATGGAGAAACAGTTAAAGCAGTATAAGACTTTATTTCTTTGGGCTCCAAAATCACTGCAGATGGTGACTGCAGCCATGAAATTAAAAGATGCTTACTCCTTGGAAGGAAAGTTATGACCAACCTAGATAGCATATTAAAAAGCAGAGTATTACTTTGCCAACAAAGATCCGTCTAGTCAGGCTATGGTTTTTCCAGTAGTCATGTATGGAGAAGGAAATGGCAACCCACTCCAGTGTTCTTGCCTGAAGAATCCCAGGGACGACGGAGGCTGGTGGGCTGGCATCTATGGGGTCGCACTGAGTCGGACACGATGGAAGTGACTTTGCAGCAGCAGCATGTATGGATGTGAGAGTTGGACTGTGAAGAAAGCTGAACGCTGAAGAATTGATGCTTTTGAACTGTGGTATTTGAGAAGACTCTTGAGAGTCCCTTGGACTGCAAGGAGATCCAACCAGTCCATTCTAAAGATCAGTCCTGGGTGTTCTTTGGAAGGAATGATGCTAAAGCTGAAACTCCAGTACTTTGGCCACCTCATGCGAAGAGTTGACTCATTGGAAAAGACTCTCATGATGGGAGGGATTGGGGGCAGGAGGAGAAGGGGATGACCGAGGATGAGATGGCTGGATGGCATCACTGACTCGATGGACATGAGTTTGAGTGAACTCCAGGAGTAGGTGATGGACAGGGAGGCCTGGCGTGCTGCAGTTAATGGGGTCACAAAGAGTCGAATATGACTGAGTGACAGAACTGAACTGAATATATCTATTTCCTAAATTTTTGATATTTTTCAACTACCTTAATATTTTATAATAAAGGTAGGCCATTCAAATAAAAAACATGTTTAGGATATTTTTTCATTATCTGAATGTCCCTAATAGTTTGGCATGGATCTTTCTGAATATTGTCTTTATTTAAAATTTTAATATTTTTATCAAAATATTTTGCAGTAATTTTTAAACAATATTGCAATAAAATATTATTTAACTTGAATACTGAGTTATTTGGTTTCCTCTTAATTTTTTCTCTGAAAGCAGATGCCTCACTTATTTCACTCTAATATTGGCCTTGGAAAAGGAGGTAGATTCATTTAAAGAAGCACACATTCTTAATGTTCATACTCACTACAAATTGCTTTTTGATGAATGAATTTAATTGGTAATGGTTTACTGAAGCTGACAACCAATGTGTTAGAAAAACTTAATGGTCTTCCTTCTATGTGTCTCTGTTACTCCTCACACAGAACACTTTACTTCTGACAGTCTGGCCACCAAATATTCAGGGTTCCCCCCCGACACACACACACCAAGCAACTCTCCACAACACCAGCTGGCATCCTATAATTTATCTCAACTCTGACAGAGAGTGTCAGATCCCATAGTTTAAAGGCTCAGCCCCATAAGACCACTCCCACCCTACTTCAGATGCCAATGGCAAATAATAGGTTCCCAAGTTACCCATAACTTCTGTTAGACTTGGCTACAAATGAGGTCTTCCTATTGCCTGCTTCTAGTTGGATTTCATAATTTGTTGAGCATTTCATAATCTCAAGGAAATGCTTATCTTTACCCTTTTATGAAAGGATATGGTAAGAAATACAAATGAACAACCAGATGAAGGGATACAAAGGACAAGGGCTGGGAGAGTCCTGAGTACAAGAGCTTCTGCCTTGTGGAAGGTGCATCATACTCTCAGCATAGGGATATTCAAAGAATTAGAATCTCAGCAGACACTTTTAGGATTTTCATGGAGGTTTTATCACACAGACATGATGGATTATTAACTCCATTTTCAGCCTGTCTCAAGAGAATAAGTGTGGGACTGAAAATTCTAAGCTTCTAATAATGGTTTGGTCTTTCTGGTCAATGGCCATTCATCCAGGAGCTGTCCAAGAGCCCACATAGAGTCTCCTCATTAGAACAAAAGACACCTCTATTATGTAAAAATTGCAAGGGTTTCAAGAGCCCTGTGCCAGAAATGGAGATGAATTTATATATAAATATATATTTATAAATTACAATATCACATCATTATGTAAAAAGCAAGTATGTAGTCCCACCCTTCAGGAAGCCTTTCTAACTTCTAGACAAGCTGAATCTACCAAGGGACAGACACTAGTCTCAAGAATGCAACAGCTCCACAGCCTGTGGACTCATTCCACTCCAACAACAGGCCAGATTCTGCAGTGGAATGGCTTGGGTCTTGACTCTACCCACTATCAGGCCACCATAAGCTTCAGGACACCCCAAAAACTGCAACCAACTGTGTCAGAAACCTTCCACCCACCAGCAATCTACACCACCTCAGAGACCCCTGGGTGCTGCAGTCAGACTCCAGGATCCAGCTCTGCCAGCCATTACATCAGCAAGAGCCCCAGGAAATAGCTTCACCCACTAGTGGGCAAGTAACCACCCTAGAATCTCTAGCTTCTAGACAAGTCTCACCTATCTGGGACAGACTCCAGTCACAAGGAAACATTACCTCCATAGCCTGTTGACATGCTCCCTACCCTCCTGCAAACTAAATGGGAAAAAGTCATGCAGCTCTTATAGGAGGAATCCCTTAGAACATACAGCTCAAGTGATGAAAGTGGAGGGAAGCATAAAACACCTCCTACAAAGGCCACTTTTAGACCTTTTGGCCTGGAAATGTAAGCAACCAACCAGATACATAAAAAGAAATGCAGCACTTAGACAAAATGAGGTAACAGAGGAACATGTTTCAAATGAAGGACAAGATAAAACCCCAGAAGAAAGATTAAGTGAAAAGGAGATAGGCAATCTACCAAAGAAATAATTCAGGTTATGATCATAAAGATAATCAAATAAGTAGGGAGGAGAATGGATGCACAGGATGAGAAGTTAGATGTTTTAAATAAAAAGAATAAGAAAATATAAATAGGAACCAAACAGAGATGAAGAATGCAATAACTGAAATGAAAAATACACTGAAAGGAATCAACAGTAGACTAAATGATATAGAGGAGCACATTGGTGAATTGGAAGACAGAGTAATGGAAATCACTGAAACTGGATATAAATAATAAAAAAAGAATGAAAAGAAATGGAGACAGGTTAAGATACCTAAAGGACAACATCATACATCAATATTTAAATGGTAGGGGTCCCCTTACCATTTCCTTCTCCAGGGGATCTTCCTGACCCAGGGATCGAACCCGGGTCTCCTGCATCAGAGGCAGACGCTTTAACCTCTGAGCCACCAGGGAAGCCCTAAAGTGAGAGCAATGGGCTGATAATATATTCAAGACATAATAGCTGAAAACATTCCTAACCTGGGAAAGGAAACAGTCATAAAAGCCCATGAAGCACAGAGAATCCTATATAGGATTAACCCAAAGAGGACTATACCAAGACATATTGCAAACAAAATGAAAAAAAATTAAAGATAAACAAAGAATGTTAAAAGTAGCAAGGGAAAAGAAACAAACAACATACAAGGGAATTCCCATAGGCTATCAGTTGATTTGTCACCAGAAATTTCAGGCCCAAGGAGAACAGCATGATACATTTAAAGTGATGAAAGGGAAAACCTATAGTCAAAAATACTCTACCCAGAAAGGCTTTTCTTCAGGTTTCATGGAGAAATCAAAAGTTTTACAGACATGCAAAAGCTAAGGGTCCAGCACTACAACCAGTTATACAAGAAATGCTAAAGGAATTTCTCTAAATAAAAAAAGGAATGGCCGCAACCAGAAGCATGAAAATTATGAAAGGAAAATCTTCATCAGTAAAAGCAAAGATGCAGTGAGGGTAGGAAAGCATCTACACACAAGGCTAGTAGGGATGTCAAAAGTAGAAAAATCATGAATATTCACAATGGACAGTTAAGAGATGCACAAAACAATTAGATATAAAACACAGTATCAGAAACACTAAATTTGAGGGAAGATGAGTACAAATTTACGGTAGCTAAAATACTTTTGAAATCAAGAGCTAAGCAACTTAAAACAAATCCATATAAAGATAGATTGCTACTCAAAAATCTCATGGTAGCCACAAACTAAAAGACTATAATAGATAATACACAAAAAAGAAATCCAGGAATCCAGCCATAAAGCTAGAGATAGTTGTGAAATCACAAGAGAACAAAAGAAGAAAAAAGGAACAAAAAAGACCTACAAAACTCCAAAACAATGAACAAAATGGCAATAAGAACATAGAAGTCAGTAATTAAATGTAAATGGACTAGATGCTCCAATCAAAAGACAGAGTGGTTAAATGGATATAAAAATAGGAATCATATACATGCTGCATACAAGAAACTCACTACAGATCTAAAGACACACTGGGACTGAAAGTGAGGAGATGGAAAAAAGTATTTCATACAGCGATGCATATCAAAACTACCATGAGGTATCACCTCACATCCATCAGAATGTCCATCATCAAAAATTTTATAAATAATAAGTGATAGAAAGGGTGTGGAGAGAAGGGAACCCTTCTACACTGTTGGTGTAGGAATGCAAATTGGTACAGCCACAGTGGAGAAAAGTATCAGTTCAGATTCAGTCACTCAGTTCAGTTCAGTTGAGTTCAGTTCAGTTCAGTTTAGTTCAGTCGCTCAGTCGTGTCCGACTCTCTGCGACCCCATGAATCGCAGCACGCCAGGCCTCCCTGTCCATCACCATCTCTCAGAGTTCACTCAGACTCATGTCCATCGAGTCAGTGATGCCATCCAGCCATCTCATCCTCTGTTGTCCCCTTCCCCTCCTGCCCCCCAATCCCTCCCAGCATCAGAGCCTTTTGCAATAAGTCAACTCTTTGCATGAGGTGGCCAAAGTACTGGAGTTTCAGCTTTAGCATCATTCCTTCCAAAGAAATCCCAGGGTTGATCTCCTTCAGAATGGACTGGTTGGATCTCCTTGTAGTCCAAGAGACTCTCAAGAGTCTTCTCCAACACCACAGTTCAAAAGCATCAATTCTTCGGCGCTCAGACTTCTTCACAGTCCAACTCTCACATCCATACATGACCACAGGACAAACCACAGCCTTGACTAGATAGACCTTAGTCAGCAAAGTAATGTCTCTGCTTTTGAATATACTATCTAGGTTGGTCATAACTTTTCTTCCAAGGAGTAAACGTCTTTTAATTACATGGCTGCAGTCACCATCTGCAGTGATTTTGGAGCCCCCCAAAATAAAGTCTGACACTGTTTCCACTGTTTCCCCATCTATTTCCCATGAAGTGATGGGACCGGATGCCATGATCTTCGTTTTCTGAATGTTGAGCTTTAAGCCAACTTTTTCACTCTCCTCTTTTACTTTCATCAAGAGGCTTTTTAGTTCCTCTTCACTTTCTGCCATAAGGGTGGTGTCATCTGCATATCTGAGGTTATTGATATTTCTCGTTCATTTTCTGCCATTAGATGGTATCATCTGGCTATCTGNATAAAGTGATGGGACCGGATGCCATGATCTTCGTTTTCTGAATGTTGAGCTTTAAGCCAACTTTTTCACTCTCCTCTTTTACTTTCATCAACAGGCTTTTTAGCTCCTCTTCACTTTCTGCCATAAGGGTGGTGTCATCTGCATATCTGAGGTTATTGATATTTCTCGTTCATTTTCTGCCATTAGATGGTATCATCTGGCTATCTGAGACTGTTGATATTTCTCCTGGCAATCATGATTCTGGCTTGTGGTTCGTCCTGCCCATAATTCTGCAAGATGTACTTTACATATAATTTAAATAAACAGGGTGAAAATATACAGCCTTGTCGTACATCTTTCCTAGTTTTGAACCAGTCATTTGTTCCATGTAAAGTTATAACTGTCACTTCTTGACCTGCATACAGGTTTATCAGGAAATAGGTAATTTGGTCTGATATTCCCATCACTTTAAGAACTTTCCACAGTTGATTGTGATCCACACAAAGACTTTAGCATAGTCAATGGAGCAGAAGTAGATTTATTACTGCCCCCCTAGAATTCCCTTGTTTTTCCTATGAACCAATGAATGTCTGCAATTTAATCTCTGGTTTCTTTGCTTTTTCTAAAACCAGATTATATATCTGGAATTTCTTGGTTCATGTACTTCTGAAGCTCTGCTTTTGTTTCTTCCAGTCCAGCATTTCTCATGATGTACTCTGCATATAAGTTAAATAAGCAGGGTGACAATATACAGCCTTGACATACTCCTTTTATATATATATAAATAATTATAATATAATTGCTTTACAATGTTGTGTTATTTTCTCCTGACAATGAACTGAATCAGCTATATATATACACACATATATCCCCTCTTTCTTGGACCTCCCTCCCACTCACCCCCATCCCAGTCTTCTAGGTCATCACAAAGCATCAAGCTGAGTTCCCTGTGCTTTATAGCAGGTTCCTACTAGCTATCTGTTTTACCAATGGTAGTGTATATGTCAATTCTAATCTCCCAACTCGTCCCACCCTCCCCTTCCCTCACTGTGTCCACATGTACATTCTCTATACCTGAGTCTCTGTTCCTGCCTTGAAAATAGGTCCATCTGTACCATTTTTCCTTTTTTCTATGGACATGTGGGATCTTCCCAGATCAGGAATTGAACTCATCTCTCCTGCATTGGCAGGCAGATTCTTTATCATTAGGCCACCAGGGAAGTCCTATACTATTTTTATAGATTCCACATGTATGTGTAAGTAATTCAGAAAAAGAAAAACAAATATCATATATTAACTCATATATGTGGAATCTCTTGGCTAATTTCAAATCTTTCTCATATTATTCTGTGAGGTCATCTAACACTGTAACATTCTCTTGCAATATTCATTATTTTGCTTGCTTGCTTTACTTTTCCTCCTCTGCTTTTATCACCATTTAAAAGCATGCATAATTTCACTTTTTTTTTTCATTTGCTTTGATATTTGTCTTCCACCTCTGGAATGCAAATATTTCTGCTTCTGTCTCTGTCACTGTCTCTATCTCTTGCTGTCTTTTTTTTTTTTTTAAACTACTCCAAACACAGTCCCCTAAAAGAGAACCTAAGCTGTGGATAAAAATTCAGCAGATGAATGAACACATTCATTTTAGTAAAATATAAAACAGAGAAAGTTATCAATGTAACTATTGCACTTATATCACTCAAGATATACTACATTTTGCTTCAAAATATTATTTAATTATCATAGTGAAGGTTCATCTTTTGTCTATATCAAATATTTAATACAGGTCTATGAGAAGTTCTGTCAGAGTCTTAGACTAAAACAGGAGTTATCTTAATACATGATCTTGAGCACATTGAGGTGTCTGCTCCAAAATTAAAAACCAATTGCTATACTCTGTACATTGTAATATAGGGGAAAAGGAGGTACAGTTGTTGATTGGTCCCTCTCAGTAGTAGAAGTGTGCTATTTCTTCTGAAATAAGTATGTGCTATTTCTTCTGCCTGGGATGTCCTTCCCCAGATTTAACTGATTTACCAAGTGAACTGTCAGGTTTTCAGTATTGAATGAGATGCAGGGGGAAAAAAAGAGAGATTTGTATCAGTTTCAAAATGCAGTGTGAGTCATTCTGCTTCTTTGACCAAATAATCCAGTGTATCCAATCTTATTTCAAGTTTCTTGAACAGATAGGAAAGTTTCATGAAACCTCTGCCAATTACTGAAAGGAGTGTCATGGCACAGACCTTGAGGGCTTTAGAGATGATTCTTACTCTTGAGTAAAATATTCCCCTTTTAAAAAACAGAAATCACTTTACCACTAAGCTCCTATGGCCATGAATGCTGTACAAGACCCATGAACCTGAGCTACCTATCATAGTATGAATATAATCCCAAGATTACACTAAATTTATGGCATGTAGCAGGACTATCTTTGATAGAAGATTGGCTTGTCAATGGTTCTAAAGAAACTAGTTTCTTAGATGAGTGGTTAAGATTCCTATGAACCCTGTTTTAATGCTCCTTTTCCCCCAATATTTCCTATGACCTCATAGAAAGTTCCCTCTAAGCAGCTTAACAAAAAACCAAATAAAACAAAAACAAGTGTATATTTACATGTATGAACTGATTCCCTTTTCATCCTATCCTTTTATTTAATATTTGTCTGTAATATATAACTTAGTGTTTTAGTATCTAGACAAATTATCAAAGGATATTGAGACTGAGTTCAGTAACTGAGAGACTGAGTTCTCTATGCCCAGACATAGAGACTTATGAAGCAATGAGCCCATAATTTTAGAGACAGAAAACATATTGTCAAATGTATAATGAATGAGCTGATAGTATTAGGAAAAGGAATGACAGGGTTGTTGATGTTTAATAGAGTTGATATAGATAGACATTTGTATGGGTTGACAAAGAGTACAGTTATGTTACATAAATTGTTGGCAATTCAACATTATTTCTGTCACCTTTGCCTTCTTTCCTATATCATTGGAGAGAAGCCTGAAAATGCATTTCCCAAAATCTCTTCCCAGTACATTCCCCAAATAGGAACTAACTGAAAAATTTAGAAGATGGAAGAGAAGGAAATCTCATTCTTTGGCAATAGCTATACACAAGCAGTTGAAATCTTATGCTGTGGCTTCCAGAAGTTTTGAAATTAATCAGTTTTGGTGCTGCAAACATATGGAGTCATTTTGGCAGTTTCTTTGAAATTCTTGTGAAATATCTTTTGCCAAAGAAGAATTAAGATGAGAGCTTACTTATATAGCATTAGTTGGAGAGTGATTATTGGAAATGAAGATATGAATAGTTAATTTCTATGTTCAGATAAGTGAAAATGAATAATTTTTCATTGTTACTAAAGCTAACTTAAAACAAGGAATATTTTACTCCTGCATACACATCTGTATAGTCAGATTAAAACCAGAACTTCATCTAATGTTTGTAAACATATAAATGCCATTAACAAAAGTGTTAATTAGGCTGAAATTTATAGTACTATCATTCAAGATAATTGTCTGTAAGTAATTAAGATCCCATAGATTCACTAGAACAGGCAAAAGCAACCTAAGAGTGATTTGGCTCTGGGTATATCCAAGGTAGGGAATATATGAAGTGTACTATACTGACATATTTATGAAGTCTATAAACATTGTCATTTTCCTCTTTCTATTGTTGCCTTAGTCTAAAGCAAGACATTTAAAATTTTAATATATTGAAATATTTAGAACACAAAAATATACAACATATACAACAACAGGTTATTAAATGTATTTATTTAGAAAAACAACTAAATAAAATTGGTGAAAATACATAAAAAGATGCCATGTAAGTTTTAAATACATTGGTCCACTGGCTGGATTGGCAAATATAGGGAGTCTCGGCTTACCAGGAGGAGACACTTTTGAACAGAAGCAACCATGGAGCCAGTGCCAGAGTAGGAAAACCTGAACTATAATTGACAAATTGCTGGGGGCTCAGTGTGGATAGTCTAAGAGATAAAAAATTCATGGAGGCCCAGTAATGGTTAAGAAGCCCACAATACTGTGAAATTTACCTCTGGCAGCTCAATCAGATTACCACAATAAACACTGGAGATGAATCTCCCAGGGATTTCAGCAAGGAAAAAGAAAGGAACCATTTTTAAATACTCCAGAGCACTGTGTTCTTAACAAGGCCTGCCCTCATGTAAAACTAGTTACTCAAGAGCCCAACCTGCTCATTCTGCATTATCAGAATATAAATGATCTGGGGAAGGGAGATACCCAACTCCAGCTCACTCAAGTCATCTTGTCCCAACTAAGGGGAAGAGAACAATCTGAGAAACCTGTGAAGTTCACAGTCCAGAGGCAGCTCACTAAAAGACTGAGGTCTAATAACAAGACAAAAGAATGCTTCCCTGCCCCACCACACCTCCTCACCACATACCTAAAGGCCTATTTATAGTTGTTCATTTTACCTGGTATGTCAGATTAAGTTATTAAGAAAAAAATTATAAAGCATACCAAAAGGCAAAAACCACAATTTGGAAAGACAGAACAAGCATCAGAACAAGACATGGCAGAATTGTTGGAATTATCAGACTGAGAATTTAAAACATCTATGATTAGTATACTTACAGTTCTAATGGATAAAATGGACAATGTGCAAGAACAGATGGACAATGAAAGCAGAGTGATGGAAATCATAAGGAAAAAAAACAAAAAGAAATGCTAGAAATAAAAAACACTGGCAAAAATAAAAAGTGCCATTGATGGGTTTTTTTAGTAGACTGAACACTACTAAGGGAAGAATTTCTGAGCTAAAGAAAATATATCAATAGAATACTTAAAAATCAAAAAGCAATGAGAAGAGATCAGAAACTAAATACCTCTAATATGATACATAACTATTATGAAGTAGATATCCTCATTGAAATACTAGATTTGGCAAGAGTGTGGGGGATAGAAAGAATTCTTATAAATTAACCATGAAAAGGAGAAACAGAAAGAATAGTCTTAGAAGAAATT
>SJYT01079182.1:94976-107060 GCA_006410635.1 Cephalophus harveyi | reverse complement strand
TGATTTCAACATGAAATAACAAGAGGCCTGAATCTTAGGAACAAAAATTAGGTGCCTATTTAAAATTATTATTTAATTTTTTTAAAGAACATTGAAATACCCTCTGGAAATTATTGGAATCAATAAGAAAGCTTAAGAAAGTGCTGATTAACATCTAATTATGTAATTAATCACTGATATAATTACTGGTTTAATATGTAACTGAAAAAAACATGTTCACTATATGTATCAAAATTATTTTAAAAATCTGTAAATAATGTATCACATCTTTGAAGAGGAACAGAAAGAACTTTTCCTGGGGTGTATAAAAATGTTTTGAGGTAAAGGAAGCATCTTGCCCTATCATGGGCTTCCCTGATAGCTCAGCTGGTAAAGAATCTGCCTGCAATGCAGGAGACCCCCTTTTGATTCCTTGGTGAGGAAGATCCACTGGAGAAGGGATAGGCTACCCACTCCAGTTTTCTTGGGCTTCCCTGGTGGTTCAGCTGGTAAAGAATCCACCTGCAATGACATAGACTTGAGTTTCATCTCTGGGTTGGGAAGATCTCCTGGAGAAGGGAAACGCTACCCACTCCAGTATTTTGACCTGGAAAATTCCATGGGCTGTATAGGGTTGGGGTCACACAGCATCAGATATGACAGAGAGACTTGCACTTCACTTTGCCCTATCAAGGGGAGCATGCATGGGTGCCCAGGTACTCAATCAGTCTGACTCTTTGTGACCCCATGGACTGCAGCCCACCAGGCTCCTCTGTCCATGGAATTCTCCAGGCAAGAATACTGGAATGGGTTGTTATTTCCTCTTCCAAAGGATCTTCTTGACCCTTGGGCTGAACCCACATCTCCTGAGTCTCCTGCACTGGCAGGCGGATTCTTTACCACTACACCACCAGGGATAGGAGCACTGGTGATTGAAGGACTTGCAGGAGGCAAAGTGTGCATTAGTTTTAGAATTAAAAAAATCTTGATCCCAGTTTCAGGATTGCCTCAACACTTTTTTTTAATTTTACCTCCAAGAATTCCACCTGGCTCTCATGTTGAAGTTCTCCCCTCACATTTTCAGTAAGGGGAGGGCAAAAGTAATCATTTTGAAACACTCTCAGAACATTCTCCATAACAAATGCCAACAGTCCTAGGCAATTGCTTCATCAGAACAATATCCAATATACTGAATATCTGAATATCTGAATTAGTAGAAGGACAGTTAGCCAATTCCCATCCCTTCTAGCATTATTGTCTCAACTAAGAGGTGGGAAATCAGTTAAGAAAAACCTTTCTGGTGGTTTGCAGTCCACCATGCAAAGCATTGAAAGGCCATCATTCCCATTCACATAGGAGAAAAGTTAAAAACCTGAAAATCAATATTTCTATGATTCATCAGGGAATAAAGGTCACAGAGCAATCCTTCCTCCACTCCCCCACCCCAATATGCAGATACAGTGAATGACAGTTTATAAGAGCAGAACCCCAGGAACAGAAATCTCCATGAAAACCAGTTTGGGGAAGGAATATCTAATCTGTAATTGATAAATTTCCATCTAGTCAAGGCTATGGTTTTTCCAGTGGTCATGTATGGATGTGAGAGTTGGACTGTGAAGAAGGCTGAGTGCCGAAGAATTGATGCTTTTGAACTGTGGTGTTGGAGAAGACTGTTGAGAGTCCCTTGGACTGCAAGGAGATCCAACTAGTCCATTCTGAAGGTGATCAGCTCTGGGATTTCTTTGGAAGGAATGATGCTAAAGCTGAAACTCCAGTACTTTGGCCACCTCATGCGAAGAGTTGACTCATTGGAAAAGACTCTGATGCTGGGAGGGATTGGGGGCAGGAGGAGAAGGGGAAGACAGAGGATGAGATGGCTGGATGGCATCACTGACTCGAAGGACGCGGGTGTGAGTGAACTCCGGGAGTTGGTGATGGACCGGGGGGCCTGGCGTGCTGCGATTCATGGGGTCACAAAGAGTCAGACACGACTGAGCAACTGAACTAACTAACTAAACAACCTGGAGGCCTACCTGGTGGCTCAGCAATAATGAGACTGCCCACTAGTACAGGAGACAGGGGTTCTATCCCTGGGTTGTGAAGATCTGGAGATGGAAATACCAACCCACTCCGGTATTCATACCTGGGAAATCCCACGGACGGAGGAGCCTGGTGGACTATAATCCATGGGGTCATAAAGAGTCAGAGAGTCAGATGCAACTTCATGACTAAGCAACAACAACAAAACAACCTGGAGGAAGAGCAGCACACAACTCCAGCCCCATCTCGCTACTTGTCCTACATTAGTAGGGGTGCAGTGGGCCTGAGAAGTGCTTCTGAAGGTCACAACCCTAGGGCACATGTTCGCTGAAAGGAGAGACCTAATCATAGGATTGGGGCTTCCCTGGTGGCTCAGAGGTTAAAGCGTCTGCCTCTAATGCGGGAGACCCGGGTTCGATCCCTGGGTCGGGAAGATCCCCTGGAGAAGGAAATGGCAATCCACTCCAGTATTCTTGCCTGGAGAATCCCACGGACGGAGAAGCCTAGTAGGTTACAGTCCACGGGGTCGCAAAGAGTCGGACACGACTGAGCGACTGAACTGAACTGAACTGAATCATAGGATTACAGTATGCTTTCCCTCCTCCACAGCTCATCACATCAACGGTGCTCCTGTAATAACAATGGGAGGATACAACTGAAAGAGCCACACATTTCAGACTTTATAGGAGAAGAACTCTCTAAGGAAACCTAAATACCTCAGGGAGACCAAAAAAAAAAAAAAAGGACGCGTGGAAATTTTAGCCTCTGACAGCTACACTATAGCAAATAACAAAAACAGCCAATTTCTAGCCAGATAAACACAAATCTCATGCTAAAGTCCTCTGTACCTTCATTTCTTTTACCCAATATGTCACATTTAGTTATCAACAAAAATTTATAAGACACACTAAAAGACCAAAAAAAGCACATTTTGAAGAGACAGCAAGCATCAGAACCAGATACAGATATGCCAGAAATGTTAGAAATATCAGACCAGGGATTTTAAATAACTTTGAGTAATATCTAAGTGTTCTAATGATAAAAGTGGACAGACACCATGTAGGAAGAACAACAAAGAGACATTAAGAAAGAATACAAAGGAAATGTTCTGGGTCAAAGATACTACAACAGAAATTAAGAATTGTAATTATCACTTCAGTTACTTAACTAGTAGGCTTTGTTTACAGCTTTTGTATGGAAGTTTTTCTGATCTGAGAACTTAATGTTTACTCTACATATCACTTTTATTTTGGAATAAAATTAAAATTGAGTTGTAGGGAATTTAATTTTCTTTTACTTTGTTTACAAGTCTTAGGGTTACTAGATAACATTCTAACATAAAATAACATAAAACTAACATAAAATTTAGAACTTTCTTCATCCATATATACATTTTCTATGTCAAATGTTAACAGTCGCTTTGGCTCTAATTTTGAATTAGAAACTATCTGGCTTTGTAACTACAAGAAAAAAGTCTCCACGCCTAAGTTGTGATCAACTTGCAGATGCAGGGGAATTATGGAAATGCATCATGCAAAATGCCTACTTGCCAAAATTATTCCATGACCTTGTGCTTAGGCTGAGTTTTAAATAATTCAGTGATACATCAAATGAATAAATTTGTATTGCTTGTTACTCTAAACAGTCATGCATTCACTTTTCCTTGCCATTTTTAATAAAGCCTAGTTTTCTAATATTCATGAAATATTGCATTCCAATTAAATTACATAGGTTTTGAGAAAATAGTTTGCCCTAAGCTGTTTAGTGTTGACACCAACTGTCATTTGCTTTTTCTTTGGTGTAATGCCCAAGGAGGCTTTGAGTGCAACTAATGCAAAGCACTGTCATTCTTTAATGAGATACTTTTTGATCATGTAAAACAACAGTGTCTGAGGAATACAATAATAAACTGAAACAATACTTTGTTTATGAGAGATATGATATATCATAATATGTAAAGACATTGAAAATAAACTTTAGCTACGTTAGTGGAAATTATAAGTTTGTACTGTCCTAACCATCCTCAATTCCATACATATGTATGCAAACATACAATATTTTCTTAGACTGTTCCTTTGTCTCTTACATTACCTATCTCATGATATATAAATAAATGGACAAGGAGAACAAGTAGATTTCTGTATTATTAGATTAATTTAGTTTTTAAAATCTAAAGCTCTCATCCAGCTTTTACCTTTTACCACCTGTTGAATCTGCTCTGTGTTTCATGACAGTAATGCCTCAAATAGTTTTAGAATTCTCTGGTCATTTTTTAATGAATCAGGACATTAGTTCTGAAAAAAGACATTCTATAACTAGAAATAGCAGATTTTGGTTATTCATTAATAATTATTCAATAATCATTTTTGTTATTAGTGTTGCTGTTTTAAACCTATTATCCTATTTTAATCATATTACACATTTTTAATAACTGGGCTTATTTTGATAGTGGCATTTTTAGTCAGCTTTTGTCATAATTAAACTGTAATTCCCTTCCCCTTAAAAACAGCAGTGCAAAATTGAAATATGTGATGCTTTACACTTGGAATAGCATGAATTAACAGTATCTACATATTAATAAGCTCTTTATAGTTGTCTTTCAAAATTTTTTCATATGTTCTATATGATATAATTGGGTTCATAGCTTTGGTAAAATTATTGGCATTTTCATAACAAAACATTCCTTTCAGGTATCCTCTTATTCACCTAAGCTCTCTTCTTCTAAAAGGCAGGTGGTTTCAGGCAGCTGGGATTTGATGCCACAAAAGAATTTAAAATCTGCTCCATTACAGAAGGCTTAGAAAAAGACACAGTCAGAATCTGCCACAGAAATGTTGGAAAGCATTTTCATTTTTACAAAAAGCAAGGGAAAATAACCCTATTCATCTCTTCTCTTGAATTCACTTGATCTGTGGTATAGAATCCATGAAAAATAGAGTAGCTTCAAGGAGCCCAAACTACCAACTGTCACTCATTTTCTTTGGTGTAGATGATTCATAGACTACAATAATACAGCCAAATACAGTACTAAATAATATCTGTAAAATGGCTTGATTTTTTTTCAGGGAGTTTATTTTTTTTTTAAGATTATCTCAATAACTTAACCATTGTCCTCAGCTTCTATGCAAAAAGACATCTCCAGCTATACAAATACAGACTTCTAAGGTAGCCTCTGGGATTCCTCTCCTCTGGAGCACATGCTCTGCATAATTTCCTCTTTTAGAATATGAAGGTGACTATAGGTGACTATAATGGTATAGAAGATCCTTTGATTATTACCATTTATGGAAAAAATGATTGTATATTCACCCCCATTATTATATCACAAAGAGTTCTGTCTATTGTATAAGACAGGAGAGAGATTATTCTGTTTTTAAAGAAGCTGCCACATGTTGAGAAAGTCTAGTAGCTAAGATCTAGTTCTCAGCAGGCTGTTAGAAAAAAAAATAATGTAGACTTCATTCCTACAACTGCAGAGAAATGATTTTGCCAAAACATTAAATGACCTTGAGAAACACAAACATTACATGAGATCACAGCCCAAGCCAATACTTTGAAGTATTACTGGAAAGACTTTGAGCAAATGAACCAACTAGCCCATGCCCCATTTCCTTACCTTCAGAAGTAGTGATATAAATGTGTGTGTTGTAGGTGCTGTGTTTATAGTGACTTTCTACTCTGTAATAGAAAATTAATACAGCTTACAAGGATTTTAAATTTAAACATAAATATCATTACAAATATCTTTGAAATTTTTTTTTTTTTTTTTCAATTTAGGCATGTAGATACATACATACATATATACTTATATCAATGTACATATGTATGGGCTTACCTTTACACACATGTACATGCATAATTCACAAATATATGTCTCTAAATGATATGGGTAAATACATGGCTCTAAATGAAGTGAAAGTTTAAAACTGATCTATATTATGTATGTTGGTCAGAATTAAGATGGAATGCAAAAAAAAAATAGGAAGAATTATGTACATAAGGAGTTCATTACCAACTTTTCATGCAAAAAATCAATATTGATTGTATGTCTTTAAATTTCCACTATAACAAAGAGATGAGATACTTAAAATATAATTGTCTTAGAATAATGAAATTTTTAATTTTTTTATTGAATATCTTTACTTTTATTTTTTTACTTTACAATATTGTATTGGCTTTGCCATACATCAACATGAATCTGCCACAGGTATACACATGTTCCCCATCCTGAACCCCCCTCCCACCTCCTTCCCCGTACCATCCCTCTGGGTCATCCCAGTGCACCAGCCTCAAGCATCCTGTATCCTGCATCGAACCTGGGAATGCAAACTAGTATAGCCACTATGGAGAACAGTGTGGAGATTCCTTAAAAAACTGGAAATAGAACTGCCTTATATAAGACCCAGCAATCCCACTGCTGGGCATACACACCAAGGAAACCGGAATTGAAAGAGACATGTGTACCCCAATGTTCTTTGCAGCACTGTTTATAATAGCCAGGACATGGAAGAAACCTAGATGTCCATCAGCAGATGAATGGATAAGAAAGATGTGGCACATATACACAATGGAGTATTACTCAGCCATTAAAAAAATACATTTGAATCAGTTCTAATGAGATGGATGAAACTGGAGCCTATTATAAAGAATGAAGTAAGCCAGAAAGAAAAACACCAATACAGTATACTAACACATATATATGGAATTTAGAAAGATGGTAATGATAACCCTGTATATGAGACAGCAAAAGAGACACCGATGTATAGAACAGTCTTTTGGACTCTGTGGGAGAGGGAGAGTGTGGGATGATTTGGGAGAATGGCATTGAAACATGTATAATATTATATAAGAAATGAATCACCAGTCTAGGTTCAACGCAGGATACAGGATGTTGCAAAATATTTGTGAAAAGACAAATAATGAAATTCTAAAATGCAAAATAATACATTTAAATAAAAACTATCATTTTGGAATTTTAATAAATAGGAATAAACATTTTAGTGCATCAAAATTAGTACCTAAAAATCTAACTTTATTGTCTCTATTATTTTATTGAGAGTTCTTTACTACCTTTTCATGGTAATTTTTTACATAATTAATGTAAGTGTGTATGTCAGTTACTCAGTCATGTCTGACTCTGTGACACCGTGTACTGTAGACTGCCATGTTCCTCTGTCCATGGGATTTTCCAGGCAAGAATACTAGAGTGGGTTGCCATTTCCTTCTTCAGGGGATCTTCCTGACCCAGGGATCCAACTCTAATCTCTTGAATTGCAGGTAGATTCTCTACTGTATGAGCCACCAAGGAAGCTCATCATGTAATATATATGAATAAGTTTTAATAGAAACAAATCCATTAAAACATAATGGTCTATTTAAATTTATACATATTATTTCAAGTCCCCTAAGATAAGGGGGACTTATCTCCCCGTGAGATAAGATTTGGGAGAAGGAAAAAAATTAGCTTTAACTAGAGTTTCTTTTGTGATAAGGGTGATATTTTAAGTGAACATGAAAATCGTTCAGTCATGTCCAACTCTTTGACCCCATGGACTATCTAGTCCATGGAATTCCCTAGGCCAAAATACTGTATGGGAAGCCATTCCATTCTCCAGGGGATCTTCCCAACCCAGGTATCAAACCCAGGTCTTCTTCATTGCAGAAGGATTCTTTACCAGCTGAGCTACACAGATTCTTTACCAGCTAGCTGAGCCACAAGAAGGAGAAGACAAAAATTAATAATAATAATAATAAATAAACCATTGAAACAGAGACCAAAGGTGTCTAAAATAATGCACGTTATTATAATAGATAGTCAGCTGGAAAAAAAAAAAAAGGTAGTTTAAATATGCAAAACTTCTAAACAGTCTTTTTTCTCCAAGAAAAGTTTCCTGTGAGATTATAGGGTAGAATTAGCCAAACATTTCTTAGCATGATTTACCTCAGCTATTATGTTGTTTTCTTCTCTGAGCCCTCAAAATTGTGGATGAAGATCAACAGAGATTGGTAATTCCACTATCATTAGAAAAATGTAAATATCCTGATGAAAATGTATTAAGTTCACCTAATAAAATGAATTCTAACAATCTACAACATTGAACTTATGCAGACTTAAAGGATCTATCATCTTTCAACTGGAATTTCTGAAACCTTACATGTTCATGTTATAATTCATATTTATATTTAACTTCCCAAGCAATTTTATTTGAAATTTTTTGTCAGAACCAATTCTTCAGTTAACTAAATGTACACAAGTCTTATTTCTTAATATTTTAAATTTTACTGGGCTTAGTATATGTCATTAAATCACAGTTATTAATACACACTCATTGGGCAAATCAATATATTTCCTTACAGGTTACACTTTTTTAATTCATTATCTGTAATAATAGAAAAGCTTTCCTATTATCTTATCTGCTGCTGCTGCTGCTGCTGTTAAGCTGCTTCAGTCGTGTCCGACTCTGTGCGACCCCATAGACGGCAGCCCACCAGGCTCCCCCGTCCCTGGGATTCTCCAGGCAAGAACACTGGAGTGGGTTGACATTTCCTTCTCCAATGCATCAAAGTGAAAAGTGAAAGTGAAGTTGCTCAGTCATGTCCGACTCATAGTGACCTCATGGACTGCAGCCTACCAGGCTCCTCCATCCATGGGATTTTCCAGGCAAGAGTACTGTAGTGGGGTGCCATTGCCTTCTCCGATTATCTTATCTGAGAAATGCTGAAATGGAATTAGAAACTATTTTCAGGGGTAATGTGCCCTTTATTTGAAAGTATATTCATAAATCTATGATGATTATATGTGAGCACACTTGACCTCTTATAGGATGTTGCTGTTCAGTTGCTTAGTGCTCAGAGGTTACAGCGTCTGCCTCCAATGCAGGAGACCTGGGTTCGGTCCCTGGGTCGGGAAGATCCCTTGGAGAAGGAAATGGCAATCCACTCCAGTATTCTTGCCTGGAGAATCCCATGGACGGAGAAGCCTAGTAGGTTACAGTCCACGGGGTCGCAAAGAGTCGGACACGACTGAGCGACTTCACCTCACCTCACCTATGCGATCCCATGGACGGCAGCAGGCTAGGCTTCCCTGTTCATCACCAACTCCAGGGCCTTGCTCAAACTCATGTCCATAGAGTTGGTGATGCTCCAACCATCTCATCCTCTGTCGTCTCCTTCTCCTTCTGGTTTCAATCTTTCCCAGCACCACGGTCTTTTCTAATTTGTCAGCATTTCACATCAGCTGGCCAAAGTATTGGAGCTTCAGCTTCAGCATCAATCCTTCCAATGAATATTCAGGACTGATTTCCTTTAGGATGGACTGGTTGGATCTCCTTGCAGTCCAAGGGACTCTCAAGAGTCTTCTCCAACACCACAGTTCAAAAGAACCAATTCTTCAGTGCTCAGCTTTCTTTATGATCCAACTCTCACATTCATACAGGACTACTGGAAAACACAGAACTTTGACTTTACAGACCTTTTTGGCAAAGTAATGTCTCTGCCTTTTAATACTCTGTCTAGGTTTGTCATAGCTTTTCTTCCAAGGAGCAAGGGTCTTTTAATTTGATGGCTGCAGTCACCATCTGCAATGATTTTGGAGCCCAAGAAAGTAAAGTCTGTCACTGTTTCCATCATTTCCCCATCTATTTCCCATAAAGTGATGGGACTGGCTGCTTTTTCACTGTCCTCTTTCACCTTCATCAAGACGCTCTTTAGTTCCTCTTTGCTTTCTGCTCTAAGGGTGGTTTCATCTGCGTATCTGAGGTTTTTGATGTTTCTCCTGGCAATCTTGATTCCAGCCTGTGCTTCATCCACCCTGGCATTTCATATGATGTACTCTGCATATGGTTAAATAAGCAGGGTAACAATATATAGCCTTGACATACTCCTTTCCCAGTTTGAATCCATTGTTTCATGTCTAACTGTTGCTTCTTGACTTGCATACAGGTTTCATAGGAGGCAGGTAAGGTGGTCTGATATTCTCATCTTTTTAAGAATTTTCCAGTTTGTTGTGATCCACACAGTCAACATGTAGACAACAATAATGATATTACAATAAGCTGTAAACCTCAGTAGTTGGGTAAATTAAAACAATATAATATTTTCCTTTTTAACAATGGAGACATTGTTTATTAGCATATGCAAGGGATAAAGCCAGAACTTCAAAAATTACAGACAACTGTTTAATGTTGAAAAATAAAATTGCCCCCAGTTAAAAAATAATCTTTTCCATCAATGCAAAAAATAATCAAACATATAAATGCTACTTTTTTCCCTGTGGGATATAATAGTAGCATAGTATTAATCGTATTAGTTATTAACTGCAATAGAATTAGTTAATTATGTATTAATAAGAATAAAATTAATTATTAAATAACAATTCTAGAAAGTGCACAAAGATGATGTTCCCCAAGTTAAAGATGAATAAATATTTTGGAATGCTATTTCCCCTGAACTAGCCTCACTAACATATACTCATATTTTCCAATTTTGCTTTGTGTTTACATTGTGTTTAAACCTAGACTATCACCCACAATGTCAAATCTACAATAATGACAGCAGCAGCTTGAGGGATATGTGCTCATCTTCTCCTGTGGGAACACCAAATCACAACTAGGTGCTGAACAACCATCAGCAGGAGAATGCAGGAGCCCACCAAAAAAACACATCCCACAACCAAGGACAAAAGAGAAGCCACAAAGAGACAATAGGAGGGGCACAGTAACCATAAAATCAAATTCCACATCTGCTGGTGTGCAACCCACAAACTGGAAAATGATCATACCAAAGAAATTCTCCAACTGTTGCAAAGGTTCTAGGCCTGATATCAAACTTCTCAGTCTGGAGATCTGGCAAAGGGACTGGGAATCCACAGGGAATCTGACTTTGAAGGACAGTGGAATTTGATCACAGAACTTCCACAGGACTGGAAGAAACAGATTCTTGGAGGACACAAACAAAATCTTGTGTGCACCAGGACCCAGGGGAAAGGAGCAATGACCTCAGTGACTGAGTCAGAACTGCCTATGAGTCTTTGAAAGTCTCCTGCAGAGGCTTGGGTGAGCAGTGGCCTACCACAGGGACCAGGGCACTGGCAGCAGCAGTCCTGGGAGGCATGTGTTGGAATAAGTCCTTTTGGAGGTCGATCTTAACCCTACTATGTAGCCTAGGGACTCCAGGAGTGGGTGGCCTCAGGCCAAACAACTAACACAAGGAACATAGCCCCACCCATCACGAAATAATTGGATTAAAGATTTACTGAGCATGGTCTTGCCCACCAGAGCAAGACTCAGTTTTCCCCACAGCAAAACCTCCCATCAGGAAGCCTTCACAATGCTCTTATCTTCATCCATCAGAGGGCAGACAGAAAAAGCAAGAACAATAATCACAGAAAGCTAACCAAAATGAACACGTGGATCATGGCCTTATGTAACTAAGTGAAGCTATAAGCTATCCTGTTCAGGGTCACCCAAGACAAATGGGTCATGGTGGAAAGTTCTGACAAAACATGGTCCACTGAAGAAGAGAATAGCAAACCACTCCAGTATTCTTGCCTCAAGAACACACTGAATAGTATGAAAAGACAAAAAGATACGACATTGGAAGATAAGCCCCCAGGTAGATAGCTGTCCAATATGCTTCTCAGGAAAAGTAGGGAAATATCTAAGAAAGAATGAAGAGATTGGTCCAAATCAAAAATAATGTCCAGTTGTGGATGCAGCTGATAGTGAAAGTAAAGTCTGATGCTGTAAAGGACAATATTACATAAAAACCTAGAATGTTAGGTTCCTGATGTGAAGTGAAATGTTAGTAACTCAGTTCAGTTCAGTTCAGTCGCTCAGTCGTGTCCGACTCGTTACGACCCCATGAATCGCAGCACGCCAGGCCTCCCTGTTCATCACCAACTCCCGGAGGTCCCTCAGACTCACGTCTATCGAGTCCGTGATGCCATCCAGCCATCTCATCCTCGGTCGTCCCCTTCTCCTCCTGCCCCCAATCCCTCCCAGCATCAGAGTCTTTTCCAATGAGTCAACTCTTCGCATGAGGTGGCCAAAGTACTGGAGTTTCAGC
>SJYT01079182.1:55187-94605 GCA_006410635.1 Cephalophus harveyi | reverse complement strand
ATTCCAAGGCCAAATTTGCCTGTTACTCCAGGTGTTTCTTGACTTCCTACTTTAGCATTCCAGTCCCCTATAATGAAAAGGACATCTTTTTTGGGTGTTAGTTCTAAAAGGTCTTGTAGGTCTTCATAAAACCGTTCAACTTCAGCTTCTTCAGCATTACTGGTTGGGGCATAGACTTGGATAACTGTGATATTGAATGGTTTGCCTTGGAGATGAACAGAGATCATTCTGTCGTTTTTGAGATTGCATCCAAGTACTGCATTTCAGACTCTTTTGTTGACCATGATGGCTACTCCATTTCTTCTGAGGGATTCCTGCCCGCAGTAGTAGATATAATGGTCATCTGAGTTAAATTCACCCATTCCAGTCCATTTGAGTTTGCTGATTCCTAGAATGTTGACGTTCACCTTTGCCATCTCTTGTTTGGCCACTTCCAGTGTGCCTTGATTCATGGACCTGACATTCCAGGTTCCTACGCAGTATTGCTCTTTATAGCATCGGACCTTGCTTCTATCACCAGTCACATCCACAGCTGGGTATTGTTTTTGCTTTGGCTCCATCCCTTCATTCCTTCTGGAGTTATTTCTCCACTGATCTCCAATAGCATAATGGGCACCTAATGACCTGGGGAGTTCCTCTTTTGGTATCCTATCATTTTGCCTTTTCATACTGTTCATGGGGTTCTCAAGGCAAGAATACTGAAGTGGTTTGCCATTCCCTTCTCCAGTGGACCACATTCTGTCAGACCTCTCCACCATGACCAGCCCATCTTGGGTTGCCCCGCAGGCATGGCTTGGTTTCATTGAGTTAGACAAGGCTGTGGTCCTAGTGTGATTAGATTGACTAGTCACTCAGTTGTATATAATTCTTTGCAAGCCCAGGGAATTAAACTTGCTCAAGCAGGAGATGACAAGTGTGAATACAGACATTTTAGAAATCAATGAACTAACATGGACAGAAATGGGTGAATTGAATTCAGATGACCACTGTATCTACTCCTGTGTTCAAGAATGCTTTGGAAGAAATGGAGTAGCCCTTATAGTCAATAAAAAAGTTCAAATTTCAGTACTTGGGTGCAATCTCAAAAACTTCAAAAATGATCTTTGTTCATTTCCAAGGCAAGCCATTCAATTTTACAGTAATCCAAGTCTATGCCCCAAACACTGATGCCAAAGAAGGTGAAGTTGAATGGCTCTATGGAGACCTATACGAGATCCTAGAACTTACACCAAAACCAAGATGCCCTTTTTAATATAGGGGCTGCTGCTGCTGCTAAGTCACTTCAGTCATGTCCGACTGTGCAACCCCATAGACGGCAGCCCACCAGGCTCCCCCATCTCTGAGATTCTCCAGGCAAGAATACTGGAGTGGGTTGCCATTTCCTTCTCCAATGCATGAAAGTGAAAAGTCAAAGTGAAGTTGCTCAGTTGTATCTGACTCTTAGTGACCCCATGGACTGCAGCCTACCAGGCTCCTCCATCCATGGGATTTTCCAAGCAAGAGTACTGGAGTGGGGTGCCATTGCCTTAAATGCAAAAGTAGGAAGTCAAGAGATACCTGGAGTAACAGGGAAGATTGGCCTTGGAGTACAACATGAAGCATGGCAAAGGCTAAGACAGTTTTGCTAAGAGAATACACTAGCAAATACCCTTTTCCAACAACACAAAAGATGACTCTACCTATCAACATCACCAGATGGTCAATACAGAAATCAGGTTGATTATATTATTTACAGTCGAAGATGGAGAAGTTCTATACAGTCAGCAAAAATAAGACCTGGAGATGACTATGGCTCAGATCATCAGCTCCTTATTGCAAAATTCAGGTTTAGATTGAAAAGAAGCAAGGAAATCACTAACCATTTGAGGTGAAGTCGCTCAGTCGTGTCCGACTCTTTGCGACCCCGTGGACTGTAACCTACTAGGCTTCTCTGTCCATGGGATTCTCCAGGCAAGAATACTGGAGTGGATTGCCATTTCCTTCTCCAGGGGATCTTCTCGACCCAGGGATCGAACCCAGGTCTCCCGCATTAGAGGTAGACGCTTTAACCTCTGAGCCTTTAGGTATGACTTAAACCAAATCCCTTATGATTATACAAAGAATAGATTCAGGGGTAGATCTGGTAGACAGAATGCCTGAAGAACTATGGGCGGAGGTTTGTGACATTGTACAGAAACTGTCTTCTGTAGAATGACCAAGACCATCCCCCAGAAAAAGAAATCAAAGAAGGCAACATGGTTGTCTGAAGAGGCCTTACAAATAGCTAAGTAAAGAGGAGAAGTGAAAGGCAAAGTAGAAAGGGAAAGATATATGCAATTCAATGTAGAGTTTCAAAGAACAGCAAGGAAAGATAAGAAAGCCTTCTTACATGAAGAATGCAAAGAAAGAGAGGAAAACAATAGCATGTGAAAGACTAGAGATTTCTTCAAGAAAACTGGAGATATCAAAGGACTGTTTCATGCAAAGATGGGCACAATACAGCACAGAAATAGCAAGGACCTAACAGAAGCAGAAGAGATTAAGAAGAGATGGCAAAAATACACAGAAGAACTATACAAAAAAGATCTTAATGACTTATAACCACGATGGTGTGGTTACTCACTTAGAGCCAGACTTCCTAGAAGGTAAAGTCAAACCCGACTTAGGAAACCTTACTATGAACAAAGCTAGTGGAGCTGATAAAATTCCAGCTGAGCTATTTTAAATCCTAAAAAGTGATGTTGTTAAAGTTCTGCATTCAATATATCAGCAAATTTGGAAAACTCAGCAGTGGCCACAGGATTGGAAAATGTCAGTTTTCATTCCAGTTTCCTCAAAAAGAAATGTCAAAGAATGTTCAAACTACCACACAATTGCAATCATTTTACATGTTAGCAAAGTAATGCTAAAAATCCTTCAAGCTAGGCTTCAACAGTATGTAAACTGAGGACTTCCAGATGTACAAGCTGGTTTTTGAAGAGACAAAAGAACCAGACAGCAAATTACTAACATCTGTTGGAGCATAGAATAAGCAAGGAAATTCCAACCAAGCATATACTTCTGCTTCATTGGGCTTCCCTTGTTGCTCAGATTGTAAAGACTCTGTTTGTCATGTGGGAAATCTGGGTTGGATCCCTGGGTCAGGAAGAACCCCTGGAGAAGGGAATGACTACCTATTCCAGTATTCTTGACTGGAGAATCCCATGGTAAGAGGAGTATGGTGGTCTACAGTTCATGGGTTTGCAAAGAGTTGGACATGACTGCTTCATTGACTATGCAAAAGCCTTTGACTGTGTTTATTACAACAAATTGTGGAAAATTCCTAAAGAGATAGGAATACAAGGCAACCTTACCTGTCTCTTAAGCAACCTGTATGCAGGACAAGATGCAACAGTTAGAACTTGACATGGAACAACTGACTGGTTCAAATTTGGGATGGAGTATATCAAGGCTTTATATTGTCACCTTGGTTATTTAACTTCAAAGCAGAGTAGGTAGGTAGGTAAGTCGCTCAGTCACGTTCAACTCTTTGCGACCCCATGGACTGTAGCCTACCAGGTTCCTCCATCCGTGGGATTTTCCAGGCAAGAATACTGGAGTGGATTGCCATTTCCTTCTCCAGGAGATCTTCCCAACCCAGGTCTCCCACATTGTAGGCAGACGCTTTACCATCTGAGCCACCAGGGAAGTCAAAAGCAGAGTACATCATGCCAAATGCTAGGCTGAATGAATCTCAAGCTGGAATCAGTACTGCCTGGAGGTATATCAACAACCTAAGATAAGAAGTTGATACCACTCTAATGGCAGAAAGTGAAGAGGAACTAAAGAGCTTCTTGATTAGGGTTAAAGAGGAGAGTGAAAGGTTTCTTGAAACTCAATATTCAAAAAATTAAGGTCATGGCATCTCATTCCATCACTTCATGGCAAATAGAGAGGGGAAAATTGGAAGCAGTAACAGATTTTATTTTTTTGACCTTCAAAATTACTGCAGGTGGTGACTGCAGCCACAAAATTAAAAGATTCTTGCTCCTTGGAAGGAAAGCTATGACAAACCTAAGCAGCCTATTAAAAAGCAGAGACAGCACTTCGCCAGAAAGATCCAGATGGTTAATGCTATGGTTTTTTCAGGTAGTCAAGCATGGATATGAGAACTGGATCATAAAGAAGGCTGAGCAACAAAGAATTGGTGCTTTCAAAATGTGGCACTGGAGAGGCTCCTGAGAGTCCCTTGGAGAGCAAGAACATCAAACCAGTTAATCCTAAAGGAAATCAACCCTGAATACTCATTGGAAGTACTAACGCTGATGCTCCAATATTTTGACCACCTAACAGAGCTGACTCATTGGAGAAAACCCTGTTGCTGGGAAAGACTGAGGACAAGAAGAGAAGGGGGCAACAGGGGATGAGATGGTTGGATGATATCGTCGAGAAAGCTCCAGGAGATAGTGAAGGACAAAGAAGCCTGGTGTGCTACAGTGCATGGGGTTGCAAAGAGTGGGACACGACTTAGTGACTAAACAACAAGCTTAGTGACAACAACAAGCTTGAAAACTAGAGGATATTACTCTAAAACCAGAGTAAGATACCAAGTAAAAGTAAAACGAGGGCTTTTCTGGTGGCTCAGTTTAAAAAATCCATCTGCCAACACATAAGACCCAGATTCTGTCTCTGGGTCAGGAAGATCCCTTGGAAAAGTAAATGGCAATCCACTCCAATATTCTTGCTTGAGAAATCCCAAGGACAGAGAACCTTGCTGGACTATTGTTCATGGGGCACAAATAAGGCTGTACACAACTCAGCAACTAAACCATAAAAAAAGCACAATAGAGAAACTAAGTGGAAGTAATGATAAATCTTAAGTTCATATCTTTCCCCAAAAGATCTGTGAATCTCTCTTTTGAGTCATTCTGCTTTAAATATACTTACTTGGAATCTGAAAAAGAAAATATTATTACTTTTTGAGAAATGTGGAAAAACGGAAAGTTATTCATTTAAATGTAATCAATTGATTTACTTCATTATATTTTGATTGGTTTATAATATTTTTAACTTTAGGACTTCATTTTATTATTTATATTTCATTCATTACAATTGTTTCACTGACTATATAATACTTACAGTGATATATGTGAAAGCATCTAAGAAATGAACTGGCTCTATAGTTGGCTTAAGTAAAATCTGGCTAAAGATAAGTATTTTAAGGAAGTTTAAAGTTCTCTGTAAATTTAGTGACCCCTAGATGCTCTGGGAGTTGGTGATAGACAGGGAAGCCTGGCATGCTGTAGTCCATGGAGTCATAGACTTGGGTCCTCCAGGCTCCTCTGTCCTACACTATCTCCCAGAGTTTGTTCAAATTCATGTCCATTAAATCCATCATGCTATCTAACCATTTCATCCTCAGCTGCCCCCTTCTTTTATCTTCAATCTTTCCCATCATCGGGGTCTTTTCCAAGTCAGCTATCTGCATCATGTGGCCAAAGTATTAGAGCTTCCGTTTCAGCATCAGTCCTTCCAATGAATATTCAGGGTTTATTTCCTTTAGGACTGGTTTGATCTCCTTGCAGTCCAAGGGACTGTCAAGAGTCTTCTCCAATACCACAGTTCAAAAGCATCAATTCTTTGGTGCTCAGCCTTGCCTTCTTTATGGTCCAGCTCTCACATCCATACATGACTACTAAACTAACCATAGCTTTGACTAGATGGATCTTTGTTGGTAAAGTAATGTCTCTGCTTTTTAATACTCTGTCTAGGTTTGTTACAGCTTTCCATCCAAGGAGCAAGCATCTTTTAATTTCAAGGCTGCAGTCACCATCCATAGTGATTTTGGAGTCCAAGAAAAGAAAATCTGTCACTGCTTCCACTTTTTCCCCTTCTGCTTGTCATAAAGTGATGGGACCAGATGCCATGATCTTAGTTTTTTGAATGTTGAGTTTCAAGATTTCTCTTTCTCTTTCAAGAACAGGCTCTTTTGTTTCTCTTCACTTTCTGCCATTAAAGTGGTATCATCTACATATTTGAGGTTGTTGATATTTTTCCCACCAATCTTTTTTTTTTTAATTTTTATTTTTTAATTTATTTATTTTAGTTGGAGGCTAATTACTTTACAATATTGTAGTGGTTTTTTGCCATACATTGATATGAATCAGCCATGGGTTTACATGTGTTCCCTATCCTGAACCTCCCTCCCATCTCCTTCCCCATCCCATCCCTCTGGGTCATCCCAGTGCACACCAATCTTGACCTCAGCTTGTGAGTCATCTAGTATAGCACTTCACATGATGCACTCTGCACTGAAGTTAAATAAGTAGGGTGATAATATACTTTTTGTACTCCTTTCCCAATTTTGAACCAGTCCATTGTTCCATGCCTAGTTCTAACTGTTGTTTCTTGACTTACATATAGGTTTCCCATGAAATAGGTAAGGTCATCTTGTTTTCCCTTCTCTGTAAGAATTTTCAATAGCTTGTTATGATCTACACATTCAATGGCTTTCCAAGTAGAAATTTTTCTAGAACTTCTTTGCTTTTTCCATCATCTAGTGAATGTTGTTAATTTGATCTCTGGTTATTCTGCCTTTTTTAAACCCAACTGGTACAGCTGAAATTTGGATTCACATAAATCTGAAGGCTAACTTGAAAAATTTTGAGGATAACCTTGCTAGCATGTGGAATCAGTGCAACAGTACCATAGTTAGAATCTTCTTTGTCATTGCCCTTTTTTGGAATTGGAATGAAAATTGACCTCTTTCAGTACTGTGACCACTGCTGCATAACTATTTACATTAGCATCCAACCAAATAAATATTTAGGTATAACTTAACAAAATAAGTACAGTGTTTACATAAGATAAACTATAAAACCTTGATAAAATAAAACTAAATAAAATGGAGAGACAGCTTATGTTTATTGATGGAAATACTCAATGCTGTTAAACTCTCATTTCTTCCAAACTCTACTGTCCAATGAAATTTGTCCAATGAAATCCCAATAAAAATTCCAGCAAGTTGTTTTGTATCAACAAACTAATTTTAAAATATACGTTGAGAAGCAAAAGTCCCAGGGCTAAAAGAGTTAATGAAATATTGAAGGAGAAGAAAAAATTGAAGACTGACACATCTAGACTTTAAGATTTACTATGAGGCTATAAACAATGGAAACAGTGAGAGACGATTATTTTTGAAATCCAAAATCACTACAGATGGTGGCTGCAGCCATCAAATTAAAAGATGCTTGCTCCTTGGAAGAAAAGCTATGACAAACCTAGTTCAGTTCAGTTCAGCCACTCAGTCGTGTCCGACTCTTTGCAACCCCATGAATCGCAGCACTCCAGGCCTCCCTGTCCATCACCATCTCCCAGAGTTCACTCAGACTCACGTTCATCGAGTCCATGATGCCATCCAGCCATCTCATCCTCTGTCGTCCCCTTCTCCTCCTGCCCCCAATCCTTCTCAGCATCAGAGTCTTTTCCAATGAGTCAACTCTTCGCATGAGGTGGCCAAAGTACTGGAGTTTCAGCTTTAGCATCATTCCTTCCAAAGAAATCCCAAGGTTGATCTCCTTCAGAATGGACTGGTTGGATCTCCTTGCAGTCCAAGGGACTCTCAAGAGTCTTCTCCAACAGCTTATTAAAAAGCAGAGACATTACTTTGCCAACAAAGGTTCATCTAGTCAAAGCTATGGTTTTTCCAGTATGGATGTGAGAGTTGGACTATAAAGAAAGCTGAGTGCCGAAGAATTGATGCTTTTGAACTGTAGTGTCAGAGAAGACTCCTGAGAGTCCCTTGGACTGCAAGGAGATCCAACCTGTCCATCCTAAAGGAAATCAGTCCTGAATATTCATTGGAAGGACTGATGCTAAAGCTGAAACTCCAGTACAGTGGCCACCTGATGTGAAGGACCAACTCATTGAAAAAGACCTTGATGCTGGGAAAGATTGAAAGCAGGAAAAGAAGGGGACAACAGAGGATGAGATAGTTGGATGGCATCACCAACTCAATGGGCTTGAGTTTGAGCAAGTTTGGGGAATTGGTAATGGACAGGGAAGACTAGTGTGCTGCAGTCCCTGGGGTCGCAGAGAGTTGGACATGACTGAGTGACTGAAGTGAACTGATTAGGCTATAGCAATCCAAACGGTGTGGTATAATTAAAAGAATAGACAAATAGAACCATAGAATAGAATACAGAACCCTGATGCTGACTCACATAAATAGAATCAATAAAGGAAAAAAGCAGTACTATGGAATAAGGACAATCTTTTTCACAATGCAGTTGGAACAACTTTCATATTCAAAACAGTAAGTGTACACACAGACATTACACTAACATTAACTTGAAGTGGATCATAGACCTCACTGTAAAACACAAAACTATAAAACTTCCAGAAGAAAGCATAAATGACCTTGGGTTTGGCAATGACTTTTGAGATGCAACACCATGAAAGAAGTAATTGATAAACTAGAATCCATTAAAATTAAAAATGTTTGCTATGAAAGATACTGTCTACAAAATTAGAAAGCAATCTACATCTCGGTGAAAATATCTGCAAAAGATACATCTGACAAAGGATCATTATCCAAAATGTACAAGAAATGCTTTAAACTCAACGGTAAGAAAACAACCTAATTAAAAATGGGTCATAGATCTTAATAGACACCTCACCAAAGAAGACATTAAGATGACAAATAAGCATATGAAATGATGCTCCATTTCATATTTCATTAGAGATTTGCAAATTAAATTCCCACTTGCATATCACTATAGAAAAGTCAAAACCTGTAATAGTCATAACACCAAATGCTGGAGAGGATATGAAGCAACAGGAACTCTCATACATTGCTGGTGGGAATGAAAAGTGTCCTAACTACTTTGGAAACCAGTTTAGCAGTTTCTCACAAGTCTAAACATACTCTTACCATATGATCCAGTAACTGCACTTCTTAGGATTTACTCATATGAATCAAAACTTACAACCACCAAGAAGATTGCTCATGGATATTTATAGCAGCATTATTCATAATGGCCTAAATTTGAAAGCAACCAAGATATTCTTCAGTAGATGAATTAATAAATAGCATCCTAATGATGGATTATTATTTAGTACTAAAGAGAAATAAGTTATGAATTTGTGAAAAGACACAGTGGACACTTAAATGTATATTTCCCAGTTAAATATATCAATTTGAAAAGGCTACATGCACTATGATTCCAACTATGTGGCATACTAGAAAAATAAAAACTGTGAGAATAAAAGATTAGTGGTTGCCAGGGTTTGCAGTGGGGAAATGAATAAGTGGAGCTTAGAAAATTCTTAGGTCAGCAAAAATACTCTGCATCATACCACAATGATGAGAACATGTCATTATACATTTTTCCATTATACATTATACTGAACATGCAACACCAAGAGTGAACCTCAATATAAACTATGGACTTTGCGTGATTATAATGAGCCAATGTAGATGCATCAATTATAAGAAATGTACCATTCTGGTGGGTAAATTTCAGTAATGGGGGAGACTATGCATGTGTGGAGGCATAAAATATATGGGAAATCTCTGTAACTTCCACTTAACTTTGCTGTGAACCTAAAACTGCTCTAAAGATAAAGTGTTAAATTTTTTAAAAATGATGTAATCACTGTATTTAACTCTATTTGGCAGTAGATCATTGTTCTAGATAGAGCAGAGTACTTTCAAAATGAGCATATGATTATTGTAGCATAGGTTGCAGTTTACATTCCCTAGAAAGGGCTATTGATGCTTATTTGATTTTGAGATAGTTATTAAATAGTCTTTTGTACATTCAGAAACACACAAAGAAACACATGTGCACACACACACACACACACACACACAGGACACATTTAAGTATATAATTACTCTCATCAGGTAAATTTATTAAACACATTCATAAACAGCAGATGATTAATATGTTAATAGTACTGTCCCTGGGTTAAACATAAAGGAGAAATCATGGCAAATGAATTTGCGTTGCTTAAATAAATTTAGTTAAATATACTTACTTCCTTGGAACACAGATTTCTTCACTTGTTATGCAGACCAGTAATATCCAAGAAAAATCAGATATATACAATATTACAACTTTAGTACTTATTACATTTCACAGAAATTACTATATTTTTGATGATTACAAATTGAAAGGTGGCACTTTATAGAGATATAGATATTGAACACAGAATATCTTAAAATATTTTACTATTTTAAATTAGTAATGAGGGTAATTATGTTTTATACTTTTATTATTCTATGATTTGCTCTGAATGTTGGAAGTATTAACAAAACTTTTATGTATCATGTTAAATTTCATTTTACATAAATAACACCAAGCAATAATTAAGTGGTGTTGGGTGATGAAAAAATTTAAAATGACAGAAGAGTTTTCTTACCCATGCATATTTTACTATCAATAGTGACTTATCCTTTGGACTTTCCTGCAAAGATGTGTATAAGAGACAGGATCTAGGTTTATTAGATGACCTGGGGCTAAATTAGAATAGCAAAGTGGTGGACCATTTTAACATTTAATATACAAGGGAGAAGTTTAACCTAAAGTAAAAAATAAAAGGTAGTCTAATAAAATTGTCTTTAATGGGCTTTGGATTGCTAATCTGTCTAAAGAATACTTTTTATTAAAGCAAAGATAAATAATATAAACTGTATTGCAAAGAATAAATGATGCTTCTGACTATATTAATGCTCTATCTTGCCTTTATTTGAGGTAGCCTAGTGTATTTTTCTTCATGTTAAAAATACCAAGCATTATTCAGATTTGTAGAGTTTTGAAACTACCTGGCTAAGCTTATATTCTTTCTGAGGTAAGCTTATCTTACAGAATTAATGATGGAAAAGGAAATCAACATATTTTAGAAGTGCTAAGATTGAAGGCCAGGAGGCTTTGATTACAGTACTTCCACAGGACTGGGGAAACAGCCTCTTGGAGGGCACAAACAAACCTTGTGCACATTAGGACCCAAGAGAAGGGAGCAGTGTATCCACATTGAGCCAGACTTGCCTGTGAGTATCCAGGAGTCTCCAGAGGCATGGGTCGACAGTGGCCTGATGCAGGGTCAGGGGATCCGAATACAACAATCCTGGGAGTCACAGGGCATGCTGGCACAAGTACTTTTGAAGGAGGTCACAATTACTCCTACCATAGTTTGGCCTTAGGCCAAACTACAGGGAGCCAATACAGCCCCACCTATCAGCAGAAAATTTTGTATTAAAGATTTACTGTGAGCATGGCCTCACCCATTAGGGCAAGACCTAGATTTCCCCCACAGCCAGTCCCTCCCATCAGGAAGCTACCACAGCCTCTTATTCTTATCCAACAGAGGGCAGGCAGGAACCAGAAGTCAAGTTGCCAACATTTATTGGGTCATAAAAAAGCAAGAGAGTTCCAGAAAAATATCAACTTCAGCTTCATTGACTATGCTAAGCCCTTTGACTGTATGGATCACAGCAAATTATGGAAAATTCTTTAAGAAATGGGGATACTAGACCACCTTACCTGCCTTCTGAGTAATCTGTATGCAGGTCAAGAAGCAAGTTAGAACTAGACATGGAACAAAGGACTGGTTCCAAATTGGGAAATGAGTACATCAAGGCTGTATATTGTCACCCTGCTTATTTAATTTATATGCAGAGTACATCATAGGAAATGCTGGGAAGGATGAAGCACAAGCTGGAATCAAAATTTCTGGGAGAAATATCAATAACCTCTGATATGCAGATGGCACTACTCTTAAGGCAGAAAGCAAAGAGGAACTAAAGAGCCTCTTGATGAAAGTGAAAGAGGAGTGAAAATGTTGGCTTAAAACTCGGCATTCAAAAAACTCAGATCATGGATCCAGCCCCATCACTTTATGGCAAATAGATAGGGAAACAGTAGAAATAGTGGCTGACTTTATTTTTGTGGGCTCCATAATCACTGTAGATGGTGACTGCAGCCATCAAATTAAAAGACACCTGGTCCTTGGGAAAAAAGTTATGACCAACATAGACAGCATATTAAAGAGCAGAGACATTACTTTGCTGCAAAGGTCATCTAGTCAAAGCTATGGTTTTTCCAGTAGTCACATATGGATGTGATATTTGGAAAATTAGAAGATGAGTGCCAAAGAATTGATGGTTTTGAGCTGTGGTGTTGGAGAAGACTCTTGAGAGTCCCTTGGACTGCCAGGAGATCAAACCAGTCCATCCTAAAGGAAATCAGTCCTGAATATTCATTGGAAGGGCCGATGCTGAATCTCCAATACTCTGACCACCTGATGTGAAGAACTGACTCATTGGAAAAGACCCTGATGCTGAGTCAGACTGAAGGCAGGAGAAGAAGGGGACAATAGAGGATGAGATGGTTGGATGGCATCACTGATTTAATGCACTGATTTAATGCACCAAATCTCTGGGATTTGGTGATGAACAGACAAGCCTAGTGAGCTTCATTCCATGGGGTCACAAAGAGTCACACAGGACTGAGTGACTGAACTGAACTGAAGATTTAATCTTTTGTGTAATAATTTCAGAAAAGATTAATTGCCAAAATTCAAATGCACAGACAGAACTCAGAAATTAAAAAATATTCAAAACTCAATTTATCCCCAAAATACTTTATTTCAAGAAATTAAGTGTATAATTTGCATTTATGGTTTCTAAAACTACACATATTACAAACCACCAATTCTGAAGCATAAAAATGAATACAAATGACAAGGAAGAAAAGTCATAAAATACTACTTTATTTTTACAATTAAATTCAACCTATAAAATAAACTGTATCCCCATTTTAAAACTGAAATTTTAATATCTAATGAAAAAAATCAGTTTCAATATTTACTTATGACAAAAATCACTATGTGAAATCTGACTTTAAATACAAACTTTATTTTAATACATTTAAAATTCAAAGTCAAATAGAATGCAGTTTATCTATGTAAAATGGACTTCACTCTTGGTGCTAAAAAGGCATGGTTCAAAGTTCATTATCTAATCACAGTATTTGAGTTCTGGTAAGGGAATTTTAAATACATTGGTTACGATAAGTAATATTTAGTAATTTAGGATGACTCTTGCACTCTTGAGTCTTGTTGAGTAAATATTATTTCTAGCTGAGTTTTTGGATTTTCTTCTTAAAAAATAGACCCAATTACTTCATAAAATAGCCTTAGGCTTTTTTCTACCTGAAGACCTTCACAAAAATACCAGGCCATTATGGGACTCTATTATCCCACTTTTTCTTTATAAGTCAATATCAAGATTTGCCCGAGTATCTATTTGTACTGCCCCAGATTCAGCTAGGCTTCTATATTATATACTCTCCAAACAACATGTTGTTATCCTAGGTGGCACTTATAAAATTGTTTTAATAATTTCTATTAAAATAGACTATTTCTGTAATTTTTCCAATGTAACTCTAAGTCCCACGATAGTAGGGACTTCTTTTTTCTAGCTCTGCATCTATCACGGATGCAAACATTTACTACCTACCACCAACTTTGGACAGAACTATTTGACCTCTTTCAACATACCTCTGATTTTAATCAGTTATGACTAACTTTATATATGACCATATACATCTACAACCATTTTCAACTATTTTTAGCTTAATTGAATGAGATTTTATTGCAAAACAATTCAAAAGTTGTTATAAATCTTGGTTTATAACTTGACTACATGATGAAGTTCTTATGCCATCAGAATTCAGTGTGATAAAAATATATAGAAACTGAGATTAGCATTCAGTACTGATGAAAACTACCAAATTATTTAAAATTCTGAAATGGCTTTTGACAGGCAAGTAGTATAGAGTCCCAAATTCAGATTCTTTGCTGCTTCTAAGCAGTGTAGTCAATCTCCCTTGACTATGCTTAGCCTTATCCTACAAAACTTATCTTAAATGTATCCTTTAAATATCATTTTCTGCAAATATCACTGCCCAAGATCTGCCCCAGAGCTGATCACTCCCTCTTGTTCATCACTTTTTATCTAATTTATAGCCATGCTATCCTCTTATAAAAGTTATTACAAAGAATTCTATCTTTTTGAGTATATCTGCTTTTTGTGCTACACATTGCTGTATTAAGAACTGGGATAGGGTTTTATTCAATTCTGTATCCTTGGTAAACCTCTTATCTTGCTAAGTAGAGACTGTACTATTCTGTGTTTTGAGGAAATAAAAAAGAGGTTATATAGATCAATTTATGGGATAAACATGAATATTATTACCATTTTATTTATCAGAATGCTTTTGGATTTCATGCTTTACTGTTAATGGTGGTTTCTTGTCCTACTCTAATTCAATTAGAGTGAAATGCAGTATGTTTTCAATGATGTATTCATTCCCCTGTTTGACAATAATATGAACCTTATTCAAGCATTTTAATTTAATTTTAACTGCCATATCTCAGTAGTTCTAACAGTAAACAATTAAATGGATGAGGCTTTGTAGAGTAACATAATGAAGAACCCAATCTAGACTACCATAAACAGTTTTCTTGGCAGGGATTGGAGAGATGAGGTTTCATCTCCTACAATATTTCAGATAGGAAACTTACTATTTACCAAGTTCTTACTCATCCTGCAAACAATAGGGCTGTGTCAATTGGAAGTTATCGTATAGTGAATGGCACTAAAACTGCTTTTATCATCAGGCTTCTCCCCATTATGTGTTAAGTTGACAACTCCCCATTTTGTTATACATGACAACTTGCTCACCAGGTTTTAATACTCCTTTTTTGAGCTTATGAGCAGGTCTTTGGGATCTTCTCTGCTATCCTTTAAATCACAGTGCTCCACAGAAGCCTCTTTCCAGGTTAAAATTAAAAGACTATAGTGATTTATCTAATATTATATTTTAGTGCTTTTTATTTGTATAATAATTTTCTTTGAAAATCTTCACAATTTTATTTTCAGTTAATGACAAATGTAGTTCAACTATTTAAGTGAAATAATTTTATAACATTAACTTACAGTTTAAGTTCATTTATAATGAAAAACATAATAACCTTGAAAAGTGAAAGAAAAAAAAATGGAATAAATAGAGACTAGAGAGTCAGTGGAGATTTTGAAGATGGGAGTAGCATAGTGAAAAATAATATTTCAGAAAAATTAATGTGGGGGCGGTGTGAAAGATGGATTGGGTCCAGAAAAACCCAAGGCAAGTCCAGCTCTGTCTCTTATACACATCTAGATGTGTATAAGAGACAGGGTTATTGTCTGTCCATGTTTCATATTTCTATTAATGATATATATTTAGTAAGGTAAGAAAATATTTGAATTCATTTCAAATATTTCTTCACATTTAGTTGTAGTTTTAAGAAAAATTAAATAGCTTGCTTTAAATTTTTTTATCAAAAACTATTTTTTAAACAATGCAATGAGGTAACTTTCTAATGTGACTGCATATAGCTTATTTGAGAGACTTAGAAAACGAATAACAGAAAGTCTACATCAACTTTTTATTCATGACATTATCCAATATGTTGACTGCCATTCACAGATAATGTCACAAATAACTCTGTTACCTACCACTAGCTTCCATTCAGGTCTGTTATTACTTACTCTCACATTCTGCAACCACTTATTATATAATTCAGTGGAGAGTAACCAACACATTTGAAAGCTTTCCCTTTCACCCCACCCTTTGATTGACAGAATTTCTGGTTTCTATTAGGAGTGGACTCATTTGTATGTAAAGTATTCTGTAACATCCAATTGCTTGCATAAAAATTTAAAACAAACAAGAATCAATGCAATTTTGTCCTAGTTTCAACTGACAAGTACTGGATGCATACACATTGAGAAAATTCTCAGAGGACTTTGCAAGTGTGACTGTTTTTAAAGTATTTAGTAATATGTATCTGAAATAAAAATGAAAGAAATATTTTAAAAGAGGAAATATCAATAATAGTGGCATCTTGGATTATTTGATTTTGAGGCTTGAAGGTAAACATAATTCAAATGAGAGTCAGATGAATTTATGCCTCCAGCTGTACCTCTGCACATTAAACTGCATTTTTTTTAACATGGCAGCAAAGGGTTAGATGCCTACTGGTTATATAGTTAAATAACACAATCTATATTCATGGCTTACAGATAGCAGAGCCAGATCACAGAAACCATTCACTTTCTAGTATTTAACATTTCCTTTTTGCAGTTTTTTTACATTGTTGCAGCTTAGGAAGTGTGCTGCACTTTTCATTCTAGCAAACAAGGGGCTCATTGAAAATAACTGCAAACCATGCTGTATTACTAAAACAACAGAAGGAAAATCTTAAATATTAAAACAATGTGCATCTTGACAATTTTTGTATGTTGTAGAAGTAACTAAAAATTGTTATAGTTCCTTTTGTCAAAATTATTTTAACTAAAAAAGGTTAGAATTGGACCTATAATAGCAGTAGATAATATGGTCTTTAAAGTTCTGAAATGTAATGACTATGAGAATAAGCTGAAACTTTCTTTGGTTTGGGAAGGACACATTCAACAAAGTAGCATTAATATAATTATTTGTGCTGTGCTTGAACATGGAATTTATTATACATTTAGCCATTTGGACAGTCTTCAAAAATGTGGTGATACATTGTGGGAAGCAGCAGTGACTAACTTTAATAACTAATTAATTGAACTGCAGAAACTGAGCAAGGCTTAACTTCCAATATAGATTCTCAAATGGGGTATGAGGTAATAAAAGATCAATTGGATATATTATAAAAATATTATTAAAGAAAATATACTTAGAGTGCTTTAAGTATTTCAGCTGGTGCCTTCTAAACAATAATTTGGGAAACTCCTTGGCAGTCCAGTGGTTAGGAGTCTATGCTCACTGACAGGGGCCTGGGTTCAAACCCTGATCAGGGAACTAAGATTCCATAAGCTGCACAGTGCAGCCAAAAAAAAAAAAATAAAAATAAACCATAATGTGCCTGATTTCAGATTACTGAATAGGTTATTTTCATGTCAGTTAAACCACAGACCACTCTCTAGCCATGTGTTTGTGAGTATAAAACACTGAGAAGCAACTGTGATGAAGTTATCATGACTTCTGACTAGTAATCAACACTCTGAAGAAGGAACTAAACTGAGTTTTTTTATCTGTGGAAGTAGGAAGGTGGTTTCCCAGGTGGTTCAGTGGTAGAGGAGGAGACACAGGTTCAAACCTTCTGTCAGAAGGATGCCCTGGAGGAGGAAAAGGCTATCCAGTCCAGTATTCTTGCTTGTTAAACTCCAGGAACAGAGGAGCCTGGCGGGCTACAGTCCATGGGGTCTCAAAGAGGTGGACTCAACTGGGTACACACACACACACACACACATTGCCATTTAGGTATTTATGAGTTGCCTGAGTTCATTATGTTGTCCAGAAATAATTGTGACATTCCTCTCACTGTGCTGCTTTTTTAGAAGCTCTCTAGTTATTATGATCACCATGGAAAAATAGTTCAGGGTTTATAATTCTATCAAATCCACTGATTAGGTGGAGCTAGGTTGTCAAGTGCCAAATCCTTCATGCTTAGGTATCAAATCATAATTTTTGAGCAGTTTACTTTATTTTCAAACCTTGAAATCTTACTTAGTCAAAAGATCTAAATGTAAAATATGTGGAAAATGGAACTGAGAGCTCATAATTTTGTTTATTTTTTTACCATTTTGGTAGGATATCCTCCTTACCAATGAGGTTTTCTCTGCCTGCTGCTGCTAAGTCACTTTAGTCGTGTCCGACTCTGTGTGATCCCATAGACGGCAGCCCACCAGGCTCCCCCGTCCCTGGGATTCTCCAGACAAGAACACTGGAGTGGGTTGCCATTTCCTTCTCCAATGCATATAAGTGGTACAGAATAATTGGAGAATCCATGCATGCTAAGTCGCTTCAGTCATGTCTGACTCTTTGTGACCCTATGGTCTGTAGCCTTACAGGCTCCTCTGTCCTGGGATTCTCCAGGCAAGAATACTGGTGTGGGGTTGCCATGCCCTCCTCCAGGGGATCCTCCTAACCCAGGGATAGAACCTGCATCTCTTACATCTCGTCCCAGTGACAAGTGGGTTCTTTACCACTAGCAACACCTGGGAAGCCCTATTGGAGATTAACTTTTGCCATTTGTTTATTCATCCTGAATTTTTAAAAAATTCAAAATCACCTAAAATACGTTGATACTGTGCTCAAGTATGTTACAATTATGAAGCAAGGTGATTATACAACAGATACAGTTAGAGGAAAGAAATAGTAGTGATATGTAGCTTTTAATTTACACACAACTTATTTAAATATTTAAATTATTTAAAGTAAGACTGGATAAGCAAACAGTCACTATCATAAAATATTTTAGTTAAAAATTTAAAAAATACAATTAATTGTTTCTAAGTGCCCTTAAGAACTTAGAGAAAGAAAATTATAAGCTCAGTGCTTCTAACTTCAAGATTAAAGGCTTGAGTAAAGAACAAGAAAGCATCTATGATTCTGCTAAATAACCATTATTTCCTGTGGCTCCAAGGCTGCTAGTTCTACAAACCCAGAATCTACTCCTGTGAGTGACTGAATTACAACATAAATAAAATTCATAACTTCATTGAGTCTATTATTATAAAAATAGGACATTTATTGAGAAATAATGAGACCTTGAAAATTGGAATGGGAGCAAATGGGTAGAATCTCTTAAAGCTGGAGACACTGAATTCTTTTTGATTCTTTGAGGAATGTAGTTCCTCTTTGTTTGAAAAACTATTTAATTGCCTTCCCTGAGGCAATTGTCTGTAGGGGACCTCTGATCATCTGCAGGATCCATTTCTATACTGCCTCCAGACAAAGAACAGAATCAAATACCACCATGTCCCAGAGGGAAAGTAAAGTGTGACCCATGAAAGTGCTCGACACACTCCAAAAATGACGCGATTATGTTAAGTGACAGCAACAGAAATGTGGAACAAATGATTTGGGATGGATCTTAAGAGTGTTGTGTTGCTGCTGCTGCTAAGTCACTTCAGTCGTGTCTGACTCTGTGTGACCCCATAGATGGCAGTCCACCAGGCTCCCCCATCCCTGGGATTTTCCAGGCAAGAGTACTGGAGTGGGCTGCCATTGCCTTCTCCAGTGTTATGTTAGGATGAAAGAAATACAGTGTTCTATCAAGCTGCAGTTATTGACAGAGAGACAAAGCATTTTAGGTTTACTGTGTTAGCTAGTTGAATAGGAATGACTTTAACACTCTGGAATTTTGAGTGAAATCTAGACTCAAAGGAAACCTGTATTAAATGAAATTAAAGTGTTGGAAATTCCTTGGCATACAATATTAAGAGGAGTAGAGACTTTGAATGTTAGATTTATCATACAACATCTCCAAACTATGTCTTGGAAAAATCCAGACTCTACTCATTCATCAATACTTTGGTAAATATATTTGTCAGGTGAGTCCCTACATTCTTAAAACTCTTTATCAGTTCTTGCCTGTTGGCCAGAAATCACAGTGAAAAACTCTGTCACTGAATTATCTTACTTCTTGAATTTAATTCAGGATCAGCACCAGGATGGCAAGGGCCAAGAAGCAGTACTTAATTGTTTAAGATTAAGTCATTGTGATTTCTTTAATGTTAAGTATGTGCAAGCAGTAGCCATAAATAATTTGACCTACAGAAGTGGATATTAGCCAACAGATCATGATGTCCCTAGAACTGAAACAGATGGGCATCTTACTGAGCTTTTCTTGATTTATATAAGTGGAAAAGCTCTAGATCTGTTGAACAGAAGTATAACTAAATCAATGCAACGCAATTCACAGTCTCTCAAAATAGTCCCAGATTTAAGGCAATTCTCAGCACAGAGATTCTTTAATGAAGAGGAAGCCTAGTCCTCTTGAGGAAGTACCCTGCTAAATGACAAAAATTTATAAGTCCTTTCTCAACCTTTCCCTGAGATATCTGACATAATTTTCCAGGGGAGTTATGTACTGGGAAAGGGAAAATAATCAGAATATTTGTGGATACCTGATGCTGGCTCTAAACTGAGAGCCCAAATGCCACTGTAGTCTACCAGTTAGAGTAGAGACTTAGAGAAGTCAGGCAGTCAAAAAGTTTGATTTGGGTCTATCTTACTTGAGCCCCTGAATACAACCTGTGGTTATTTCTCGGTTTTGTAAGGCATAGTTAAAAAAATATACCTAGAAACTGACAGAGTTCCCTGATCCACTGAGTGGAAATGATTTGCAGTAAGACCAATTAGAAGCTATCATACCTGCCTCTGTTCATTAAAACAGGCAATCAAAGTGTTAGGTAGTTATAATAGGAAAAACGAGTCCAGAATAGTGGTGTCTAAAGCACAAAAAAGGGAAAAGCCCGCGAAAATAGAACAAAGGAAGGTCCAAGGACCAGAGTGAGAACCTCAGGTAAAACAAACAGCTCTCCTGGCTGGCCCAGTTTACATACGGCAGGCTCAGGGGGAGGAGAAAAAAAAAACAAAAAACATAAAAAGAGGAGCCAAATTGAGCGGGGGTGCAGGCTTCTCTTTTTTTTGGGGTTGGCCTACCCTCACACCTTGAGGATGTATTTTTCTTTGCTTGCCAAATAAAACTGAGTTGTAACACAGAGCTGTAACACCTGTCCATCTGTCACTTCAAATTTTTGTGGTGGTAAGACAGAATTGGGGAAGTTACACACTCCCCTAACAAAACATAATATACTGTGCTACTATAGGGATTACAAAGATTGTGTCACAGTCAAGATGGAGAGGAAGTGAATCTTTTCATAAGTTCATTGAACTTCTCTCCATGACCTGTGCAGATGTCAGATAGATTTTGGGGAAAGACAGTTTCAATACTGGACCAAATTACACTTTATGAGTCAGGTTCTTATACTCTTGCTTTCTAGTTCTGTGAAGCTGTTTGGTTTCTAACAAACTTCCAAGTTGGGTTTCATTTTTCCACAGATGGCAACTCACTATATGATTTTGCTGAAAATGTCTGAGGTTTGAAATGTTGCTTGCAATTAAAAGAACCCCATTTAGAGAACATTCTAACAGAAACTGTTTCTTTGCTCCCTTATAAACCTTGTTAGCATTCTCAAATGATAGAATCAAATTATAACACCTTTTCTCAATGATGTGAATACCTTCTCTATTTGTGTGTTGTATGGTATTGCCTCTGGGATTTAATTTCTATCCTCAAGAAATGTGTACATTTTATGTAGACACACAGACACACATATGCGCAAAAACAAATGCAAGATTATGGTTGTGGGTTCTCTCAAGGAGAGACTAGAATGTGGTGGGAAGGACAAGGGAGTATACCTCATCTCAAACTGATAGAAAATTATCCAAGGTGACAAGAAGCACTGTGTTCCATGTTGGAGGGGACTACTGAAACTCAACTCTCTGATCCCAAAGGTGATACTCTTATTTGTGTATTTAAATTGGCTAAAAACATTTGGTTCCCAATTGTTAAGAGTTAAACAAAGGAAAATAGGTTAAAAAGCAATCTCTCCTGAGAGAGAAGGAAAGAGAGAGTAAAGAACATCTTGGCAAAGTGTAATGAGGAAGTAGGAGCCCAGAGGAAAAACTAGCTTCTCTAAACGAGACAGCATGAAAACCTGCCAGAGACACACAGGGGAAATATGCCAAGATAACATACTTTCTCTGAGGGAAACAGAGTCTGTGAGGAAAAACAAATTGAAATTGGGGAAATAACTAAAAATAAAATCTGAAAAAGTAAGGATACAAAAGGTAATGAGCACAAGACAGAGGGGAGAAAAAAAAGTGAGATTTCATTTATATACAGATAGCTGCCTTTATTTGAATGTATGTGATAAGAAGTTTTCTTCTAAAATAATATTGGTAACAAAAAGATTTTAGCTATTTGTGTGTATGACTGTTAGTATTCTCTTGCTATACAATGAGTTATTGATGAGGAGGATAACAATATGTTTATTATGAATCACAAATTGGTATTAGATTTAAGATTCAGATAGTAGCAATGTAAAGTCCCAATAGTGACTAGCCTGTAAACAATGCACTTTTTGTGTGGGGAATATGGTCTTAACATTATGAGATCAGCTTTTTCTGTTTATTTAACAAGATCACCTTGTTACTTTAAAGTAAAGTATATAAACAAATGAGTAATTTGACAAAAAAGAAACCTTCAGAATTATGACAGGATAAAATATAGTGTGAAAACTTTAATATCCAGCACTTTTTTAAGATGAAAAGTTGTATGAATAGTTGCACTTCCAAAATGACAAACCTAAATTCCTCTAAAATATTGGAAATTTTTCTTATAACATATTAGAACAATCAACTAAGACAGTGGAGATGACAGTTGTTTTCCCCAAAAGAATTCTTATTCTTGTGTTCACATTTTCATATTTATCAGAAAATGAGCAACTATTTTTCAACTATAATTCAAAAAATGTTTCTATATTTTATGTTTATTAATAACCACAAAACTGTGAGAAACATGAAGCATTCAAGTATGAACTCATTCTAATAATGTTCAGGCTATTGATTAAAGAAATATAGGATTACTGCTGAAACATATCAAAAGCCGACCTTCTTTTAAAAATGATCCTTCTTTTCTAATATATTATCTGAAATGACAAAGTGCTTTTGAAATACTAACATCCTTATGCATTATGATCTGGGTTAGGTCAAGCAATGTAACAGGCAACAAATGTATCACAGCAATGCCATACGAAAAATGTGTGAAAAGAAATATGATAAAAGTTATTCAGTGACTTCTTTTTTCCAGTTTCTCGGTCATTTATTTGTTCTCTGACAATATCAGGGGTAAGAAAAATATTCATCAGTTTCTTTCTTTCGTTGTTTGAAAAAATACAATGTTGAAATGCTTTCTGGCTTAACAGTTTAATTTATATCACAAGTAGTGGTGGAAATTCCAAAGCCCTTATCATTTTCTACAGCCTTTACATTTCTGCCACTGAGCTGAATACAATTAATGATACACCAGCATTTTCAAGTTAAAAGTTTTAGAAAATGGGTCAATGTTACAAGCTTTTTATATCTGGATTGTCTTTCTTGTCTCTATACATACCTGATGGTTTTTTCAAAATAACTTTAAAAAATAAAACATATTTAAAATGACCTGGCTAAATTAGATAACATTGTACCTTTTATTTTTACTATCCAAGATATATATTTTCTCATACATATAAAAACAGTCTTACTGATTGCTATGAACTGAATTGTGTCCCCAAGATTCATGTGTTGAAACCCTAAGCTCCAGTAACTTAGAACATGGCTGTATATGAAGATAGGACTTTTAAAAAAGTAATTAAGCTAAAATGAGACCCTTAAGGTGGGTCTTATTCAATATAACATCAGTCCCTATAAGAAGAGGAAACTAGGACACACAGAAATACATACTAGGGTATAAGGCCACATGAGGACACAGCAAGAGGGATGCCATCTACAAGCCAAGGAGAGGGATTCTCAGGGAAAAATGAAAGGTGCTGACACCTTGATATCAGCTTTTTAGAAGCCAGAACTGTAAGAAAATAAATGTCTATTTTTAAGTCATTCAGACTGTGGTATTTTGTTATGGCAGCACTGTCAAGTTAATATACCTGTGATTGCAATTTATTTTTATTTTTCCATTTTTATTTATTCTCAGACCTCAGAAGAAGTTTTCCTACAATGAATCAGTTTAAGGTAAACTTACTCATCACATTTGACACACTGATAGTTAGTTAGTTAGTTAGAGCTTCCCTGGTAGCTCAGCTAGTAAAGAATCTGACTGCAGTGCTGGGGGCCTCCAGTTCAATTCCTGGGTTGGGAAGATATGCTGGAGAATGAATATTCCACTCCAGTATTCTTGGGCTTCCTTGGTGGCTCATATTGTAAAGAATCCACCTGCAATGTGGGAGACCTGGGTTCAGTTCCTGGGTTGGGAAAATTTCCTAGAGAAGGGAATAAACTACCCACTCCAGTATTCTGGCCTGGATAATTCCATGGACAGAGGAACTTGGCAGGCTACAGTCCACAGGGTCACAAAGGGTCAGACATGAATGAGCAACTTTCACTTTTAGCTAGTTGGTTAGTTAGTTGACGCTCTAGGCTCTAATACTGGATTACACTGGGAAAAATAAGTCTTACTTAGGTTCAACATGGGAAAAGCAGATACGGTACAATGGTTTATGTAGTAAAAAATACTCAGTTCCTTGCTAAATTATACTTAACTTTAGAACTTTCTCTTGGTAAAAGAGTGATAGAATGACATAGGAACAAATATAACACAACTAAAGTGCATACAATCACACTGTATTTAATGGATACCCAGTATCGGCTTCCCTGATAGCTCAGCTGATAAAGAATCCACCTGCAATGCCAGAGACCTGGGTTTGATCCTGTGTTGGGAAGACCCCTGGAGAAGGGAAATGCTACCCACTCCAGTATTCTGACCTGGAGAATTCCACGGGCTGTATAGTCCATGAGTCGCAAAGAGTCAGACCCAACTGAGTGACTTTCACTTTCAGTATCGACTCTACTGTAATTTTTATACGGTGCAACATAATTTGTTGCACAAATTCAGTTTATTTATGAGAAGTTAGAAATGTTTGGGTGCAATTCAGTTATAGAAAATGAAATGAGAACAATGCATCACTTGGAGCTACAAAAAAGACAATGTTAAAAGATTATTCATCAAAGAGCCAAGAGATGTGGGTCAAAGATTACCTTCTAATGAGTTATGTGACCTCGAGGAATTCACTTAATCTTATTGGCTTTGTATCTATACAAATGAGGCAATTAGAAATAATTATCCTAAAATCCATACTGCTTTAAGATTCTGTGATTCTCAGATATAGAATATTAAAGTTAGATGAATTATTTTTATATATAGACATAAAATTCCAATAGTTTTTTTTTAATTAGAATTTAAAATCCACATGTTTATGTTGTTTACATTGTTCAATTTTTAAATATATTCACTGGGTTCATCTTCTAGTGCTAGAGGAGACCACTGGGAGAGCAACAGCAGTAACTGATGCTAAGCTTACTCCAGACTGTAGCTCAAGCAGACAATGATGCTAATAACTATTAATGTCCTAGGGATGTGTGCTGAATAAGAGCATATTTTATGACAATACTGGCATATCTGCCAGTTTAATGCCATAACTTTTTTAATGTGCTGGGCACCTACTATGTACCATGATTTATATCACATTCTATATATGCAGAAATAAGTTTCTTTATGTTCAAAATGGTGAGAATTTAGCAGTGTGTTTATACATATGATAAATGTATACTTATATATGTTGCATATATATATAGTTGGCATATATGCTGTATGTGTGTGTGCATGCTCAGTCTCGTTCAGCTCTGCAACCCCATGGACTGTAGCCTGTCAGGCTCCTTTGTCCATGATTTCCAGCAAGAACATAAGAGTGGGTTGCCATTTCCTACTCCAAGGCATCTTCCCAACCCAGGGATCGAACCTGCATCTCTTGTGTCCTACATTAGCAGGTGAATTATTTACTACTTGTAGAGAGACTTTATTTTGTAGGGCAGTTTTATATCCACACCGAAATTGAGAGGAAGGTACAGAGAGTTTCCATGTACTCCTTCTCCCCCAAATATACACATTCTCCCCTACTGTCAACATCCTGTACCACAGTGAAACATTTTTATAATTGGTGAGACTACATTAACAGTTCAGTACAGTTTAGTCACTCAGTCATGTCTGACTCTTTGAGACCTCATGAATCACAGCATGCCAGGCCCCCTGTCTATCACCAACTCCCGGAGTTCACTCATACTCATGTCCATCAAGTTGGTGATGCCATCCAGCCATCTCATTCTCTGTCGTCCCCTTCTCCTCCTGCCCCCAATCCCTCCCAGCATCAGGGTCTTTTCCAATGAGTCAATTCTTCGCATGAGGTGGCCAAAGTACTGGAGTTTCAGCTTTAGCATCATTCCTTCTAAAGAACACCCAGGACTGATCTCCTTTAGGATGGACTGGTTGGATCTCCTTGCAGTCCAAGGGACTCTCAAGAGTCATCTCCAACACCACAGTTCAAAAGCATCAATTCTTCGGAGCTCAGCTTTCTTTATAGTCCAACTCTCACATCCATACATGACCACTGGAAAAACCATAGCCTTGACTAGACGGACCTTTGTTGGCAAAGTAATGTCTCTGCTTTTCAATATACTGTCTAGATTGGTCCTAACTTTCCTTCCAAGGAGTAAGTGTCTTTTAATTTCATGGCTACATTAACACACCATTATTAATGAAGTCCATAGTTTGCATTGATGTAGGGCTTCCCATGTGGCTCAGTGGTAAAGAATCTGCCTACCAATGCAGGATATCCAGGAGACATGGGTTCGATCCCTGTGTCAGGAAGATCCCATGGAGGAGGAAATGGCAACACACTCCAGTTTCTTTCTCATTTTGCTGATAGCATCTACACAGAACAGACATTTATAACTATAATGAAGTTAAGCTTATCGATTATTTCTTTCATGAATTGTGCCTTTGGTGTTGTATCAAGAAAAGATATTACCATACCAAAAGTCATCTAAGTTTTCCCTTATGTTATTTTCTAAGAGCTATATAGTTTTGTGTTTTACATTTAGATCTATTATCTACTTTAAGCTAATTTTTTTTTGTGAGGGTTTTAAAGTTTGTTTTATTAGTGTGGTCGTGCAATTGTTCGAGCACTTTTTGCTGAAGAGGTGATCTTGGCTCCATTGTATTGCCTTTTCTCTTTTGTCAAAGATCAATTCATTATAGTTATGAGGGTCTATTTTGGTCTCTCTATTCTCTTTAATATCTATCCATTCTTTGCTCTGGAGTAGGGAATGGCAACCCACTCCAATATTTTTGCCTGGAAAACACCATGGACAGGGGAGCCTGGGAGGCTATACGGCTACAAAGAGTTGAACATGATTGAGCACACACACACATTCATTATTTGTCAATACCATAGTGTTTTGATTACTGTGGCTCATATTGTCTTGAAATCAGTTAACTTTGGTCATCCTAATTTACTTTTCTCTTTCAAAATCACATTAGTTATCTTGGGTCTGTTGGTACTCTGCATAAAATTTAGAATTAGTTTGTTACTATCAATTAAATAACTGTGGGATTTTGATTAAGATTGCATTGAACAGATAGATCAAATCAGAAAGAACTGATACTTTGACATATTGAGTCTTTTGATCCTTGAACATGGAATATCTCTTTTATTTAGTTCTTTGAGCCATTTAATCAGAGTTTTATACTTTTCCTTATATACAACTTGTACATATACTGTTATATTTACATTCAATTTTTTATGCTAATGTAAGTCATAATATGCTTTTAATTTCAAATTTCACTTGTTCACTGCTGTATATAGAAAAGCAATTAACACTCATAACCTTTTTGCAATCTTTTATCATGCAACCTTAATCACTTTTCAGTTCCAGGAAGATTTTTTTTTTCTGATTTTCCATATAGATGATCATATTATCTGTGAACAAAGACAGCTTTATTTCTTTTTTTCCATATCTGAGTACTTTCTTCTTATTTGCTAGGTCTTCTACTTTGTTGTTGTTGTTTAGCTGCTAAGTCATGTCTGACTCTTTTGTTACCCCATTGACTATAGCCCATGAGTGATTATCTGGGTCGTGAAGATCTTTTTTGTACAGCTCTTCTGTGTATTCTTGCCACCTCTTCTTAATATCTTCTGCTTCTGTTAGGTCCCTACCATTTCTGTCCATTATTGAGCCCATCCTTGCATGAAATGTTCCCTTGGTATCTCTAATTTTCTTGAAGAGATCTCTAGTCTTTCCCATTCTGTTGTTTTCCTCTATTTCTTTGCATTGATCGCTGAGGAAGGCTTTCTTATCTCTCCTTGCTACTCTTTGGAACTGTTCATTCAGATGCTTATATCTTTCCTTTTCTCCTTTGCTTTTCGCTTTTCTTCTTTTCACAGCTATTTGTAAGGCTTCCCCAGACAGCCATTTTTCTTTTTTGCATTTCTTTTTCATGGGGATGGTCTTGATCCCTGTCTCCTGTACCATGTCACGAACCTTGCTCCATATTTCATCAGGTATTCTGTCTATCAGATCTAGTCCTGAAAGGTTGTTGTTGAATCATGACACTGGGATTCTTGGCCCCCAGAGGAGAAGAATTCAATCCAGGGCCAGAGACGAGGCTTGATCACTCAGAGCTTTTGTGTAATAAAGTTTTATTAAAGTATAAAGGAGATAGAGAAAACTTCTGACAGGCATCAGAAGGGGGCAGAAAGAGTACCCCCTTGCTAGTCTTCAGCTGGATGTTATACAGTTACCAGCGGTCTGTTAATGAAAGAAAGGAATGTCTCAAAACTTAAAATGGCACCAGGCCCCTCACCCATAAGATGTATTTTGGGATAATCTTGGCACCAAATGGTTTATCTTGGGCCATAAAAGGATTAACTTGAATCTTGAAGAAGGGCAGAGCACCATACAAATAGTTTCATTTACACAGATTAGAGGAACAGTATCAGAGTATAACATACTGGTTTATCAAGTAGGTTATGAGCCCAAAAGGCAGAACCAATTGAAGACAGAGTTTGGAGTAAATGCAAAGTACATTAGCATAGCTTAAGATAAACATTTCCATAAGAAAAAGGCAATGGTTAACTTCAAGTGAAATCAGGTGTCATTATGGCAACACAGAATTTTAAGAGAAACCTCCTTTTAAATTTGTATAGAGAAGGAAAAAATATCCCTAGTTTGTTTCCTCCTGCCACTTAAGAGATAAAAATGTCTGACACTTGTAGGCTATTTTCTCAATTTGGAGACCCCTTGGCCTTCCTGCCTGTTACCCTCTCAGTCCCTTAAATCTATTTCTCACTTCAACTGTATAATCATAAGGGATTTGATTTAGGTCATACTTGAATGGTCTGTTTGGCAATAAGGAGTTAATGATCTGAACCACAGTCAGATCCTGGTCTTGTTTTTGCTGACTGTACAGAGTTTCTCCATCTCTGGCTGCAAAGAATGTAATTATAACCATGGCCTAAAACTTCTAGACTTTCTGGCACTATCAAATGCATGGTCATCAACCTCTGTGAGGTCCTTAAAATTTCTTGGGAATCATTTTTCAGCTCACATCTCCATTCCTTTTAGCATATATTAAAAACCTGTACCATTTTCTTCAAATAGTTTACACTATTACCTAAATACTTCTGTGGAATACAGACAATTTTATCCTATACCTTCCACAGATAATGAAGAGGACTCGGCTTGTTGTTCCTTACCTAGGGAGTCAAAATAGTTCATACATAATCATGGTAAATTACATTATTGATTCTATTCTTTCTTCTGAGCCTGTTGCAGTAGAATAAATCCAACTTTCTGATACATTTCTGATTTTGCAGCCCATCCTTCTAGACTACAAAGACTATCATTTCTTAAGGCATTACTTTGGGCTCAGGTATGTGACTTGATTTTTGCTAAAGTGACTTTATTTATAAAGTCAAAATTATATATATAAATATTGCTTTATATTATATATAAAGCAAATTTATATAAGCAGAAACTAAATGGCAACCCACTCCAGTATTCTTGCCTGAAAAATCCCTCCGACAAATCCTGGCATGTGACAGCTCATGGGGTCTCAAACAGCTGGACATGACTTAGCTACTAAACAACAACAATATAAGCAGAAACTTTATAGTATTTTACATTGTTTCCCTTCGTCTCTTGAACTTCAGCCATTCCATTAGTATCTATACAAAATTTCCTAAATAGCTACTAAGAGATAACTGGAACAGATATGAATTCAACCAACAGCCTAAAGACCAGCCAATCCCAGAAGTGTACAATATAGACACAACCTCCCAACAGATCTAAAAGAGATCAGTCCTGGGTGTTCTTTGAAGGAACAATGCTAAAGCTGAAACTGCAATACTTTGGCCATCTCATGCAAAGAGTTGACTCATTGGAAAAGACTTGATGCTGGGAGGGATTGGGGGCAGGAGGAGAAGGGGACGACAGAGGATGAGATGGCTGGATGGCATCACTGACTCGATGCACGTGAGTTTGAGTGAACTCAGGGAGTTGGTGATGTACAGGGAGGGCCTGGTGTGCTGCAATTCATGGAGGTGCAAAGAGTCGGACATGACTGAGCAACTAAACTGAACTGCACTGAGAGGACTAATCCAGAAAATTAGAGATACCAAGGGAACATTGGACAGAAATGATATGGACCTGACAGAAGCAGAATATATTAAGAAGAGGTGGTAAGGATACACAAAAGAACTATACAAAAAAGATCTTCACAACGCAGATATTCATGATGGTATGATCACTCACCTAGAGCCAGACATCCTGGAATGCAAAGTCAAGTGCGCTTTAGGAAGCATCACTATGAACAAAGCTAGTGGAGGTGATGGAATTCCAGTTGAGCTATTAAAAATCCTAAAAGGTGATGCTGTGAAAGTGCTGCACTCAATATGCCAGCAAATTGGGAAAACTCAGCAGTGGCCACAGAACTGGAAAAGGTCAGTTTTCATTCCTATCCCAAGAAAGGCAATGCCAAAGAATGCTCAACTTACTGCAAAATTGCACCGATTTCATACATTAGTATAGTAATGCTCAAAAATCTCCAAGCCAGGCTTCAGCAATACCTGAAGTGTGAACTTCCAGATGTACAAGCTGGATTTAGAAGAGGCAGAAAAACCTGGGATCAAATTGCCAACATGTTGGTTCATGTATTGCTGAAGCCTGGCTTGGAGAATTTTGAGCATTACTAAGTCACAGCCACCTGTGCTTAGTGCACCGGTCAGGTCAGGAAGGGCGGCAGTGAGGAGATAACCCTCATCCAAGGTAAGGAGCAGCAGCTGCTCTTTGCTGGAGCAGCTGTGAAGAGATACCCCACGCCCAAGGTAAGAGAAACCCAAGTAAGATGGTAGGTGTTGCAAGAGGGCATCAGAGGGCAGACACACTGAAACCATACTCACAGAAAACTAGTCAATCTAATATCACTAGGACCGCAGCCTTGTCTAACTCAATGAAACTAAGCCATGCCCGCGGGGCAACCCAAGACGGGCGGGTCATGGTGGAGAGGTCTGACACAACGTGGTCCACTGGAGAAGGGAATGGCAAACCACTTCAGTATTCTTACCCCAAGAACCCCCTTGAGTATGAACAGGCAAAATGATAGGATACTGAAAGAGGAACTCCCCAGGTCAGTAGGTGCCCAATATGCTACTGGAGATCAGTGGAGAAATAACTCCAGAAAGAATGAAGGGATGGAGCCAAAGAAAAACAATACCCAACTGTGGATGTGTCTGGTGATAGAAGCAAGGTCCAATGCTGTAAAGAGCAATATTACATAGGAACCTGGAATGTCAGGTCCATGAATCAAGACAAATTGAAAGTAGTCAAAAAAGAGATGGCAAGGATGAACATCGACATTCTAGGAATCAGCGAACTAAAATGGGCTGGAATGGGTGAATTTAACTCAGATGACCATTATATCTACTACTGCAGGCAGGAATCCCTCAGAAGAAATGGAGTAGCCATCATGGTCAACAAAAGAGTCCGAAATGCAGTATTTGGATGCAATCTCAAAAACGACAGAATGATCTCTGTTTGTCTCCAAGGCAAACCATTCATTATCACAGTTATCCAAGTCTATGCCCCAACCAGTAACGCTGAAGAAGCTGAAGTTGAATGGTTTTATGAAGACCTACAAGACCTTTTAGAACTAACACCCAAAAAAGATGTCCTTTTCATTATAGGGGACTGGAATGCTAAAGTAGGAAGTCAAGAAACACCTGGAGTAACAGGCAAATTTGGCCTTGGAATGCGGAATGAAGCAAAGACTAATAGAGTTTTGCCAAGAAAATGCACTGGTCATAGCAAACACCCTCTTCCAACAACACAAGAGAAGACTCTACACATGGACATCACCAGATGGTCAACACCGAAATCAGATTGATTATATTCTTTGCAGCCAAAGATGGAGAAGCTCTATACAGTCAACAAAAACAAGACCAGGAGCTGACTGTGGCTCAGATCATGAACTCCTTATTACCAAATTCAGACTCAAATTGAAGAAAGTAGGGAAAACCGCTAGACCATTCAGGTATGACCTAAATCAAATCCCTTATGATTATACAGTGGAAGTGAGGAATAGATTTAAGGGCCTAGATCTGATAGATAGAGTGCCTGATGAACTATGGAATGAGGTTCGTGACATTGTACGGGAGACAGGGATCAAGACCATCCCCATGGAAAAGAAATGCAAAAAAGCAAAATGGCTGTCTGGGGAGGCCTTACAAATAGCTGTGAAAAGAAGAGAGGCGAAAAGCAAAGGAGAAAAGGAAAGATATAAGCACCTGAATGCAGAGTTCCAAAGAATAGCAAGAAGAGATAAGAAAGCCTTCTTCAGCGATCAATGCAAAGAAATAGAGGAAAACAACAGAATGGGAAAGACTAGAGATCTCTTCAAGAAAATTAGAGATACCAAGGGAACATTTCATGCAAGGATGGGCTCGATAAAGGACAGAAATGGTATGGACCTAACAGAAGCAGAAGATATTAAGAAGAGGTGGCAAGAATACACAGAAGAACTGTACAAAAAAGATCTTCACGACCCAGATAATCATGATGATGTGATCACTAATCTAGAGCCAGACATCTTGGAATGTGAAGTCAAGTGGGCCTTAGAAAGCATCACTACGAACAAAGCTAGTGGAGGTGATGGAATTCCAGTTGAGCTGTTTCAAATCCTGAAAGATGATGCTGTGAAAGTGCTGCACTCAATCTGCCAGCAAATTTGGAAAACTCAGCAGTGGCCACAGGACTGGAAAAGGTCAGTTTTCATTCCAATTCCAAAGAAAGGCAATGCAAAAGAATGCTCCAATTACCGCACAATTGCACTCATCTCACATGCTAGTAAAGTAATGCTCAAAATCCTCCAAGCCAGGCTTCAGCAATACGTGAACCGTGAACTCCCTGATGTTCAAGCTGGCTTTAGAAAAGGCAGAGGAACCAGAGATCAAATTGCCAACATCCGCTGGATCATGGAAAAAGCAAGAGAGTTCCAGAAAAACATCTACTTCTGCTTTATCGACTATGCCAAAGCCTTTGACTGTGTGGATCACAATAAACTGTGGAAAATTCTGAAAGAGATGGGAATACCAGACCACCTGACCTGCCTCTTGAGAAATCTGTATGCAGGTGAGGAAGCAACAGTTAGAACTGGACATGGAACAACAGACTGGTTCCAAATAGGAAAAAGGAGTACATCAAGGCTGTATATTGTCACCCTGCTTATTTAACTTCTATGCAGAGTACATCATGAGAAATGCTGCACTGGAAGAAACACAAGCTGGAATCAAGGTTGCTGGGAGAAATATCAATAACCTCAGATATGCAGATGACACCACCCTTATGGCAGAAAGCAAAGAGGAGCAGAAGGGCCTCTTGATGAAAGTGAAAGTGGAGAGTGAAAAAGTTGGCCTAAAGCCCACCATTCAGAACATGAAGATCATGGCATCTGGTCCCATCACTTCATGGGAAACAGATGGGGAAACAGTGGAAACAGTGTCAGACATTATTTTTTTGGGCTTCAAAATCACTGCAGATGGTGACTGCAGCCATAAAATTAAAAGACGCTTCCTCCTTGGAAGAAAAGTTATGACCAACCTAGATAGCATATTCAAAAGCAGACATTACTTTGCTGACTAAGGTCCGTCTAGTCAAGGCTATGGTTTTTCCTGTGGTCATGTATGGATGTGAGAGTTGGACTATGAAGAAGGCTGAGTGCCGAAGAATTGATGCTTTTGAACTGTGGTGTTGGAGAAGACTCTTGAGAGTCCCTTTGACTGAAGGGAGATGCAACCAGTCCATTCTGAAGGAGATCAATCCTGGGATTTCTTTGGAAGGAATGATGCTAAAGCTGAAACTCCAGTACTTTGGCCACCTCATGCGAAGAGTTGACTCATTGGAAAAGACTCTGATGCTGGGAGGGATTGGGGGCAGGAGGAGAAGGGGAAGACAGAGGATGAGATGGCTGGATGGCATCACTGACTCAATGGACGTGAGTCTGAGTGAACTCTGGGAGTTGGTGATGGTGAGGGAGGCCTGGCGTGCTGCAATTCATGGGGTCACAAAGAGTCGGACACGACTGAGTGACTGAACTGAACTGAAAAAAAAATAAAGGGCTAATAATCTATGGAAAATTTTCACACTTAATGTACAATTTTAAAAAGCTGAGATGGCAAAATCCTAGTTAATACTGGTAAAATAGTTCTTATCAGTTAGAGAATACCTGAGAAATACTCTTCTTCCACTTGCTACTGCCTATCTGTACAGAGAGTATCTTATCAATTTAGACTTTCAGAATGTGAGTAATCTTTTAAAAATCTTAGTCAACAGCTATGTTTGACCACTGTAAACATATTGGTTTGGCAATTATTACTATCATCATCATGATTATTGTACCTTATTTTAACCACTGTAAGTACATAAACACACATAATCAAAAGGGAAATTAAAATCAATAACAATGGTACTTCTGAATATACACTTTGCATATAATCTTCCAGACTTNTTTAAAAATCTTAGTCAACAGCTATGTTTGACCACTGTAAACATATTGGTTTGGCAATTATTACTATCATCATCATGATTATTGTACCTTATTTTAACCACTGTAAGTACATAAACACACATAATCAAAAGGGAAATTAAAATCAATAACAATGGTACTTCTGAATATACACTTTGCATATAATCTTCCAGACTTTGAATAAATAATTTTGGGGAAACATTTTTATTTTCATGTTATTTTGTAATAGTTTATTCATTACGTATAATGTTGGTATTTTATGCTAATAAATATTCTGATAGAAAATGAGTTAAGGTAATGTTAACCAAAATCTACATTGCATCATGTAGGTGTGCTAAAATTAACATATGATCATTTCCTATTGGATGTTATATCTGTTTCCAAATATTACTTCTGTAAATGATACTATGAAGTATCTTAGACCTGTACTTTTTATGCATATTCTTATTTACTTTGGGATTAGACTATACTTGTTTCCACGACTTTTGACAAAGGTTCTGTAATTGCCCTCTGAGGTTTGTAATGTTTTAATTTACTAAAATAATCAGGTTCAACATATCGCTTTGTGTTCACAGATGCACAATAAATGGCATTTAAGAAGTCTTAAAGTATATGAAAGTTATCATTCTACGGTTAGTATTTCTATTCATTTTTCATATAACAATGATTCTCTATAAATAAACATTTTCTTTCCCCCATGAAAAGCTTTTTGTATAAAAAATTATAAATCGGTATTGTTATCTACATCTAATATTTTATTCAAGATTATGAAATTGCAATGTATTTTCATTGCAATGTATTTTCATTCAAACCTGAAAACATTCATTTCAGGTTTAAGAATGTAATCAGGGGTTTAGAAAGCCAGATGCTCTATCTGTTCAGTAAGAACATAATTGACAGTTAGTTCAGAATCTGGTACTTCTATTAGATTGTTTTTCAAAATCTATAGTGATAATGAGGACAAGAGCAACAATGCCAATTAATTGCTGTTTGTCATATCACTAACAGGGAAAATTTAGCAAGAATTTTAAAACTTGAAAAAAAAAACAAGAAAAAACAGAGATATGAACTTACTGGAGGAAATCTTTGCTAAGTGGCCTTCACTTAAAAAAGATCAATGAGAATCATAAGTGAGAGTGTGTGAAGAAGATTCTTGAACCATATCTTTAGGTCAGAATTAACATTATTTCTCTCTGTGCTGACACAGATAATTGGAGAAAATATTTCAACCAACAGACCCCTGAAGTCATGTCATTTTCATTTTTCTTTAGAAGACACTTATAAGACAGGTGCATTCACTGAAAACATCTACACATGCTAGAAGGTAGAAATGATTTACCAAAATGGTAACTATCTGTCATATTGACAGAACCTTATTTTCAGGAAGGCATCAGGTGAACTTCCAAGAAATTTTAAAATCCTTATTTCAATGGAGATGGAAATAATTTCATAGGGACATCTTCAAAAGATATTATAATAATTATCTAGACTCTGTTTTTCCCCCATCTTTCTGACATGTGTAATTATTCATTTGCACATACATGAATATTGTAATTACCTCAAAATATTATTTTACACTTTTTGCAAATGAAAAATAAAATAATACAGATAGATTTTATCACATTATTCAGATTAGTAGGTGTCTGTTAGTAATTTTGAAGATTAGTTACAAAGAAAATAAAAAAACAAAAATAAAATGAAACTCTTTAAAAATAACAAATTTACTTTACCAGGCAATACAAAACATATGCATTTCATACATAAACTAAATAGGAGTGCATTTCATATACTCCTTTAGGAGGGACTAATAGACAAATCAATCTGCACAAGTCAATTAGACCACACATCCTTAAGTCCTTTGACTGTTCATGAACCCAAACTAGTTTAAATTAAATAGGAAAGTTGAGCTTATTAACAAATATTCAAAAAAAATAGGTCACGCGTTGCTTTCATAATTGGCATGCTCTACTTCATTGAAAGGGCTTCATTGGTGGCTCAGATAGTAAAGAATCTGCCTGCTAATGCAGGAGAATCGGGATTGATCCCTGGGTCAGGAAAATTCCCCTGAAGGGCATGACAATTCATTCCAATATTCTTGCCTGGGATATCCCATGGACAGAGGAGCCTGAAGGGTTATGGTCATGGAATTGCAAAGAGCTGAACTCAACCGAGTGACTAACATACACACACACACTTCATTGAAAATATATGTATTACAAAGTTTTACTCGATGGACATGAGTCTGAGTAAACTCCGAGAGATGGTGATGGACAGGGAGGCCTGGCGTGCTGCAATTCATGGGGTCGCAAAGAGTCGGACACGACTGAGCGACTGAACTGAACTGAACTGAACATACTGAAAAAGTCCGTTCTCACTATTTTATATCATTGTCACAATGAAAGAAAACGCATACAAAGTCAACTTATTCACAGAAAATATTTTGTTTTATAATGTGGAAAGGATATTTTAAAGATAAAATCACTAAGGCTTTAAAAAAATTTACATGATTCCTGTCAATACTCTCAAACAAAAACGGCTTAAACATTAAAACTGTTTAGGTGACCAAAATAACTGCCAGTTTAAAGTATGAAATGACCATTATAAAAATAATGATGCAAAGAAAATATCAAAAGTGTTTTAGATTGTTAACGTCAGTGATGAGAGACCCATTAGCATGTATCTGCATTCATACATTTGAAAACATATTGATACCACAGGATGAGATATTAAAAGTATTAAGATGACTCCTAAATGATTGTGTCCAGACTATTCTGTACTCATACTTCATGGCATTTTTCATTTATGTGACAATATTTATGGTTGTTCCACTTCTCCATATCTTCCTATCTTTTAATATGCAATGCGCCCTGCCTAAACTTCAACTTAATCCTCACAGACTCCATGAAACCTTACTTGACCATTTTAATTCTCATTACCTGTTTGCCAATCTTTATAACATGGGTAATCCACCAGCAATATTTTGATTTAGTGCTATACTTTCATTCTGCATAATGTATCAGATGCATTTGTATCCTATAATGGATATGCTTACTGAATGTTACATTAAGGAAGTTCAAAGTATATGTAAAAATCGCACCATGTTGGGTTCTGCAGAAGCAAATACAAGGCTAGTGTTTGGAGTACAAATTATTTATTAGGACTCAACACTATCCCAAAGCTGAGCAGCAGTTCTTTTCTTGACTGGCAGCTGCATCTACAGGTATAATGTAGAAATGAATACAAATTATATGTATACATCTGGCTGAACTGCCTCAAAATAAGCATGTCATTCCTGTATTTTTATCCAACTTTTCTAATTGGTCATTGATTAAGCATTAGTCAGCTGCAAGGGGTTTCAATTCAGAGATCCCAATCATATATATATATGGATATATATATATGTTGGACATGAGATAGCTGGACATAGATCCCACATTTCCCAAGAAAAATCTCCATTTCGCGTAGGTTACCAACATTAAGATTATGTAAATAAATTGCTGAGGAATAAGAGGTGTTCTCACCTACCTGGAAAAGTTAATTAAATCAATATAGGCAATACCAGTTGAGTTATATATATATTCTACCCTATGTTTTCATCTTGTACCTACCAATTAAATCTAACTGCCAGGGCCAAAAAAGTCATATCAGATGCTGAGGTGCAATTAATTAGTTGATACTACTTTAAAATGCCTAAACAGCACAACAAGATCTCCAGATAGCCCTCAAGGAAGCTAACAACGGTTTTATTACACATGGTAAGCAAGTCAAGAATGAGAGCTATAAGATCCAAAATAATATAGAGCAGACTAAGATTAAAGCACTGAAATAACTAAACCATCAGGACAAAAATGGTGCCTAGTTTTAAATCTATTTCCCTTTAGTAACAAAAAAATATATAATATTGAAAAATACAGTGTTGCTTTCATAAATCTATAATAGGTGTAGAAAAGAGCATTAATGTTGGGAGAAATCACTGAGAGGAGACGACGCCGGTAGACCCTCAAGTTAAATCAGGGAAATTGAACGCATCTCTACCCTCTCCCATCCTTGGAATTGTGTACTCCACTTTACCTTCCCTTCCCTAGAAGATGCTCAAGGACACAGCCTTAAGATAAAGGCCAAAGACATTGAGATCATCTGGACGGTGCGTGCCAGTGGCCTCTGTATAAACATTTCAGATTCTTAAAGGCGAATGTAAAGCTCTAGTTTGTCTAGCAGCCACTCAAGACAAGGCTTGTAAATTCCCTTCTTTATGAAACCCGCCACCTACCAACGTGGAGTGTTTGTCTCTTTAGTCTCTCCCTGCCTTCTGCTCAGCTGGTGAAGAATCCGCCTGCCAATGCAGGAGACAGAAGAAACTCAGGTTAGATCCATGGGTCTGGAAGATCCCCTGGAGAAGGAAATGGTAACCTACTTCAGTATTCTTGCCTGGAAAACTTCATGGATAGAGGAGCGTGGTGGGTTATACAGCCCATGATGTTGCCAAAGAGTCGGATGCGACTGAGCACACACACGCATGCACACACACCCTCTGTGTAACCTGAGAGGGCTTCAGCTTATACCTGGGAAGCTCCTGAGGTTGCGCCCCAACAACTGTCAGCAGCAAATCCCATTAACAATTCTTGGGAAGTAAAAATAGAACCTAGGTAATAAAATAAAATCGAACCTTTCTTTTCCTTTGTGCAAGCCTAGTTTCACTTGCTAATAGGGTGCTACGTGCAGGGGCCTCTCAATCCAGCACTTTAGAGAAGAGCTCCGAGTGCAAGATGGCTACACGGACACCTCAGTTCAGTGGGCGGGTCACGTGCAGAGTCGCGTAAGCAGCTCCGCGGAGGTCTCACGAGAACTCCGCCCCTTCCCCCCCCCCCCCCCCCCCCCCCCC
>SJYT01079182.1:41387-55067 GCA_006410635.1 Cephalophus harveyi | reverse complement strand
CCCCCCCCCCCCCCGCTGACGAGATTCCGGTGGTGCCAGTACCAGGGGGAAGGTCCTGTCTTCTAGAAGGTGAGTTTACACCTCTTCTTTCTTTCATTAAAGAATAAAGCTGCGGGAATCCTGAAGAAACTTAACTGAGGAATTTTTCCTTCGAGAGCACCTGTGCTTGTTTTTCATTTTGCCATAGAAGACCACCATCTCAGAGCCTCTCATATAGTAACGTGAATTCCTGAATGGCCAAAACATGAAATTTCTGTCAGAATGTGAGTATATGACAATAGTTATACGTTTTCAGAGAAGTTTTCCCCGTCTGATGTTGAGTTGAAGCAGAAAAGTGGTCTCCTTGTCTCCCTTGCTGGTAATTAAGTTGTTGTTGTTGTTCCCCCATAACTCAGGCTTCCTCTTAAGATATATCATTTTGGGAGTCCTGGTTTTACTTAGGGTTCTCATTTCCAGTTGTCCATCGTTAATAGTCAAGGTCTTGTCTGTTGTTTTCCTCTGGCTGTGTAAGTCCCAGATTAAATCCTACACAGCACTCTGACTCTTATTTACTCTTTATAACTTGCTCATGTGGTTTTCCTCAACATTTTTTTTTAGCTTTAACATACATTTAATATCATATATGTTTCAGTTCTAAGAATCATAAATGTTCTGTAGTAGGACATGTTTCACACCACACACAGCTTTTTTTGGCTCTTAGGCATTTCTTGTTAAATGCAGTCTTATCTACAAAAAAATAAACTAATTAAAAGAGGAAGAAGAAAAAGGAAAATAAAAAAGTCTAAGTCTACCTATTAGCTTAATGCTCCCTCTAAACCATTTGTTCAGAAAGTCACGGGCTGCTGTTCACGAAACATGTCCATGTCTCTACTTTTGTTTTTGAATTTCATAGTAACAGCACAAGATTTAAGCTGAGCTACAGCAAGTCCTCTTATTATGAGAATTTCACCAGTTATTCAAATCTATTTAATGGACTTGAAACCTCCCTTTTTATAAAAGGAAGCATAACATCAAAATGAGACACATGTTTCTTCATCTTCTAAAATAAATATTTGCCACAGAGAACAAAAGTCATTTAGGTCACAGAAATGAAAATATAAGAATTTTCAAAGATAAATTATATTTCATTAACCAAGACACTCAGAAAGATATTGCAAACATAATACGCGAATATAAATTATTCTCTCTGTCTCACTAGCAAAAATGATGCCTGCAGGATATTCTCAATTAATTTCCATATTTGATATTATATAAATGTAAGATGAATTGCTATAAAAACTGCAAGGCATGTGGGTGAGCTTTTATATAAATGTATCAGTGATGGATTAAGCAAATCTAGTGTGAAAATAAGACAACCCCTCCAGGCTTAAGGTGTGCTGATTTGGATTATCCAGGGCACTGCTATAAATGTATATTAAAGATAAGTATATGTCAAAAAAACTAAATTGGAAGGTATTTTGTTTGAAAAGAATTACTACACAGAAGTGAAAGAGATTATCAACATACAGAACTTTTAAGAGTGAGCTTCCGAGAGAAATGACTCATTGGAAAAAAAGAAAACAGCACTCAGGCTTCCTTCACTTTTCAATCATAATTAAAAATGCCAAGGATATATGTTCTTCTCCCGCTAGCTTCTTGTATGTATAAATGGGCTTCCAAGGTGGGTGAATAGTAAAGAACCCACCTGCCAATGCAGAAGACACGAGGTTGATCCCTGGGTGGGGAAGATCCTCTGGAGATGGAAATGGCAACCTACTCCAATATTCTTGCCTGGGAAATCCCATAGACAGAGGAGCCTGGTGGGCTACAGTCCATGGGGTGGCAAAGAGTCAGACATGACTGAGTGACTAAGCACACATGTATAATACATGTTTTTATGACTATGTATCTACAAATATATGTGTTTAAATATGTATATCTGCACATACACACCATATATATTTCTAAATTTAAAAATGCTTCATAAATATGCTGATTTTCTCTAAATACAGACATAATTGTAAACCATAAATGTAATGTCCTTGAGTGGTTATATTGATAGCTGTAAAAGCTATTTTTAATGGAAAAGTTTAGTTTTAAGAGACCAACATAGAAGAAAAAAAGAATGGAGAGGTACAAGAGAAATATGCGGGAACAGTTTTATTTCTCTCAGTGGAGGAATCCCTCTTCTGAAATTCATGTGTTTGTTATCTGTCTCTGATTCATATCCCTCAAAAGTTCTCACCACTATTTGCGATATTCTCCCTCCAATGCTGGAACATTACCAGTAGTTTCTGAAGTTAGATTGTTATGACTCCTCTTCCTGCTTCCTGCAGCATCATCTCAGGTCTAAGGAGGTTAAACATACTGACAGCATCAGTGGAGAAAGTAGTGGAAGCTACCTCCCTAGCCTCTGCTTGGGTCATGAGTTTTTCGTGCTAGGTTTTGGGGTGCTGTGTTGCCTCATCCACTGCAGAGGTCAATAAGCCTTGCCTTGATCTATTGCTGTAAAATGCACATCTACTCTCTCCTCACTCCAACCCTAGGTATTTCTTAAAAATACATTTTTAACTAACTCATAGATTTTCTGTTGTAATTACTGTGCTTTTGTTTGTTTATATTCTCTGTTCCATTTATTCTGCTTTCTAGTACAGAGTGTAAATTATCTGTAGGTGGAAACATTATTGCCCCTCTTGATTTTTGTCTTCCCTCAGCCTCCATTTGTTCATAATTTCTCGTAAATTCTGCCTGAAATTCTGAAATCTGACCTCTAACTCTTAAACTGGATTTTTTGTATGATTGATACTCTTCTGTATCTATTTTCAATGATCAAGCTTCTGCTTCATTGATATTTTTGCAGTGATCTCTAGTTTGGACTTTGGCAACTTTGTTTTTTACCATAGTATCTTCTTGTCCCAATATGAGTGGGTGAGTTTTCTGTTTCTAAATAGATATATATTATAATGTGTATTATATATATGTGTGTGTGTGTGTTTTCATAATGCATAAATTTACATAATATATATTATATTGCTTATTCTATATATATTCCTTTATATTTGCTCAGAATTTATAGCTTTATATAAATATAGAAAAACCAACAAATTAAAATAAGACACTTTTGATAGAATATGAATTGTCAATTTATTTTATTTCTAAATGTGTAAGTAAATATTGCAAAGTTATGTTCTTCAAATCTAGAGTCTAGAAAGCTTTATTTTGGAACAATTGTCAGATGTAATGCAGAGAAGATAAACTTGAACAGATTTTCTTGATTTTTATTAAGTCTTTGAAAAAATTGAAACAAGCGGGACTTTGACTTTTTATAAGGTGTATGAAAAGCAGCATAACTCCAGGCTGCTGTATTTTGTTATAGCCTGAAGTGATTTTTCTATTTGTATTTTATTATCTACCTCTATTATTGGAATGCATGTCCCTCTGGTCTTTAAAAAGCAATGTTAAAAGAAGCTTCCTTCAAGAAAAGTGTTTCTCTTGTTCTATGGGAGTTCTCTGAAATTCTCATTTGGTTGGAAAAAATAATTTGTCCAAGTTGCTTTTATTTGTTCAAAAAATTATGTACTATAATTTCCATTTATAAGCCTCTAATAAGTCAGGTTGGCTATGGTCAGTGTATGGAAATATATTTGAAAATTACATTAGAAAAAGAAACCAAAACATTTACAATCTTACAAAGATATTTTGATTTGGTCAGTAAAGTGTTTAAGTGAAGTATTTCAGTAACTTCACTTTCATAGAAGATGTGTCTTTTTAAAATTTATTTATTAATTCCTATTTTTTAACTGTGAAAGTACGATAATGCATTTACAAGAGACTGGAAAATACAGAATAAGGTTACATATAGTTTCACTGTGTATTGCAATTACTTTTTAAGTAGATAAATTAAGGCTTTAAGTTGGAGTTTCAATATCAAACTCTCAAAAATTAATAGAATGAATATACAGAGAAGTAGAAGGATATAGTAGACCTGAAAAATACTGTGAACCAATTCAGCATAATTAGAATTTATACTATTTTCACAATAACCCAGTATAATACAAATTCTATTTAAGTTCCTGTAGACTGTAAACTCGGACTTAGTATATATACACTAGCACTTACTATGAGTAGAATGATAGATTCTCACTTATAGTTACTCAAAACTTTGATACACTTCCATGTGTTTTGGCAACTAGTGTTACTGTTAAAGACTGCTGCTGATGCTGCTAAGTTGCTTCAGTCATGTCTGACTCTGCAATCCCATAAACGGCAGCCCACCAGGCTCCGCCGTCCCTGGGATTCTCCAGGCAAGAATACTGGAGTGGGTTGCCATTTCCTTCTCCAATGGATGAAAGTGAAAAGTGAAAGTGAAGTCGCTCAGTCATGTCCGACTCTTAGCGACCCCATGGACTGCAGCCTACCAGGCTCTTCCGTCCATGAAATTTTCCAGGCAAGAGTACTGGAAAGGGTTGCTATTGCCTTCTCCGTTAAAAGTCTAGAAAATTTATTATCTTAGCAATTAAAAAAAAATTTGAATGAGGCTTGAAGAATTTGAGAATAACTATCAAACAGTAAAATTATATTTATAAGCAGTACCAAAGAAGTTAATAATCAAATACTTTATCAAGCAATTTTCCAAAATTTTTGCTTTACCAATTATGTCTAAAACTTATTATATAACTATTACTTAGTAAATGAAGGATACACTGAATATCAGTTCAGTTCAGTCACTCAGTCGTGTCCGACTCTTTGTAACTCTGTGGACTACAGGAAGCCAGGCTTCTCTTTGCAGCATGAACTCTCGGAGCTTGCTTAAACTCATGTCCATAGAGTGGGTGATGCCACCTAACCATCTCAACCTTTGCCGTCCCCTTCTCCTCCCGCCTTCTGTCTTTCCCACCATCAGGGTCTCTTCCAGCGAGTCAGTTCTTTGCATCAGTGGTCAAAGTATTGGAGTTTCAGCTTTAGCATCAGTCCTTCTAATAAATATTCAGGACTAATTTCCTTTAGAATGGACTGGTTTTATATCCTTGAAGTCCAAGGGACTCTCTAGTCTTCTCCAACACCACAGTTCAAAAGGATCAATTCTTCGGCACTCAGTTTTCTTTATAATCTAACTCTCAAGTCCATACATGACTGCTGGAAAAACCATAGCTTTGACTAGACGGACCTTTGTTGGCAAAGTAATGTCTCTGCTTTTTAATATGCTGTCTAGTTTGGTCATAGTTTTCTTCCAAGGAGCAAGCGTCTTTTAATTTCATGGCTGCAGTCATCATCTGCAGTGATTCTGGAGCCCCCCAAAAATAAACTCTCACTGTTTCCATTGTTTCCCCATCTATTTGCCATGAAGTGATGGGACCGGATGCCATGATCATAGTTTTCTGAATGTTGAGTTTTAAGCCAACATTTTCACTCTTTTCTTTCACTTTCATCAAGAGCCTCTTTAGTTCTTCTTCGCTTTCTGCCATAAGGGTGGTGTCATCTGTGTATCTGAGGTTATTGATATTTTTCCCTGCAATCTTGTTTCAAGTTTATGCTTCATCCAGCCCGGCATTTCTCATGATGTACTCTGCATATAAGTTAAATAAGCAGGGTGACAATAGACAACCTTGACATAATCCTTTCCCGATTTGGAACCAGTCTGTTCCATATCCAGTTCTAACTGTTACTTCTTGATCTGCATACAGATTTCTCAGGAGGCAGGTAATATACATATATTATTTCTTCAGTGCTCACTATTTATTAAATTCTAACTCTCAAAAATATTCTTTGCAAGAAGTACATTTTACTTGGTGACTTTTACACCAAAGGCAACTTAATTATTGAATATTGTAATTATTTCCCATTACTGATCTAGAGAACTATTAATGATATGACTAAATATCTCATCTGGAGATATCTTGCAATAGTAGCCATACATCTTGTGAAATTGTGAAATATATATATATAATTTAAGTGTAATATTAAAACAATTTAAAATTTGTTTTTCATCATCAAGAATTTGTTCAAGAATAATGAGAGGAACTGACAAAATTCTGGAGGAAGTAAGAATCTGCAAATGAATTAGCAAGAGCTTTTCTTAAGCCAGATTGACATGAACATGCTAATGACTCTGTTCTGACTCCAAGAGATTTCATTATAATTTACATCCTCAATTTGAGTGTTTGCAAGCCAAGAGAGCTATAACACTTTGGTTTAATAGTGCAAGCTCTGTAAGCAGTCTTCCCAGGTTTGTATCCCACATCTGTCATGTATTAAATGTGCACATATGTACAAGTTACCTAAGTTTCCTGTACCTCAATAAAATGGACCAATAAAATTGGTCCTAATGCATTCAATAATTTAAGATAAAAACAGATCAAATACATTTCATTTAAATAATGTTTTTCCTAATTTATCCTATAGTAGATGTTTTTGCAAATTATAAAGGATAATATGTTCTTAGTGATAAATGTTGACAGATTGGAAACAATAAAAGTAAAGAAAACTAATCATTCTTAAGAAAACATGAGGTATTCTTGATAGGTATTAATAATAATTGAAATATTAAAATGATATATCTCAGTTACTGTTTACTGAACTCTAACTGTATTTAACTTTACCAAGTATTTATGTGTTAGTATAAGAAGTCCTTACAACACAACTCTTGGGTTGGTATTATTATTCACATTTTAAGGATTAAAAACTGTATGACAGAAGGTTTGTTTTGTTTGTTGAAACTAGTTCAGCTCATAAGATTTCAAGACCTTTCTTTTTGGATCCAAAACACTCCACCCTAAACACTATGTGCTTTTGAGGAAAATTGGGTTAATTGTCTTGTTGAAAAATGAACAGCTTGACAGTTACAGAGTTAGAGCTAATATTCTTGGCTATACATATGGTGATTAAGTAAGATTTCATAGGAAAAAGAAAACAACCAATTCTTGTATACACACCAAAACTAGGTAATAAAACACTGAAAGGAAACATGTAAATACTGTTTAAATTTAAGAAAATAATTTTTGTTTCAGCTCTTCTGTTTTGGATAATCTTATTGATCATCTCTAAATTTAAGACAAATAGTGTATTTTTTACATGTGTTTCTCCAGAGGATTTAGGACAGGAAGTCTCTTCCCTTACACGTGTTTCTCTGAGCTTTAGGTGGACTGATGGTACTTCCTTGATTTTCATAATTAATAGATATCCGCCTCCCATTTTCCATAGCTATGACTGTGGTTGCAAAAGAAGTTACTTTCCACCGTGAAAATGCAGTTGGCAATGAAGTCCAATTTTTTGCTAAATCCCTGTGCTTAAAAGAGAGTAAGCTTAAAAGCTTAAAAGAGCATTATCTTCTGATGTGTAGGGAAAGTATTGTGTTGAGAAGGGTAAACTGAAAGGCCTTTTGAGATATTTTTCAACTCATTGTCAAGTGTTCTTAACTTTGAGTACTCCATGTTGGATGTGTTGTGAGATGTCCAAAAGGAAGAGGTAGTAAATCATTCAGTATTCTAATAGCACAACTTAGGTTAGTCATCAACCCTGAGTTCTCAGGCTCCACTTACTCCATCTCTATAATAATCTCCACATAATCCATATATTCTGACAAAATGTGATCCACTAGAGAACAGAATGGCACACCATTTCAATATTCTTGCCTTGAGAATCCCATGAATGGTATGAAAAGGCAAAAATATAGGACACTGAAAGGAGAACTCCCCAGGTCAGTAGGTGCCGAAGATGCTACTGGAGAACAGTGGAGAAATAACTCCAGAGAGAATGAAGAGACAGAGTCAAAGCAAAAACAACGCCCAGTTGTGAATGTGACTGGTGTGATGGAAGTAAAGTCTGAAGCTGTTAAAAAAACAGTGTTGCATAGGTACCTGGAATGTTAGGTCCATGAATCAAGGTAAATTAGAAGTGGTCAAACAGGAGATGGCAAGAGTGAACATCGACATTTTAGGAATCAGTGAACTAAAATGGACCGGAATGGGTGAATTTAACTCAGATGACCATTATATCTACTACTGTGGGCAAAAATCCCTTAGAAAAAATGAGGTGGCCTTCATGATCAACAAAAGAGTCTGAAAAGCAGTACTTGGGTGTGATCTCAAAAATCAGATAGTGATCTCTGTTTGTTTCCAAGGCAAAACATTCAATATCACAGTAATCCAAGTCTATGCCCTGACCAGTTATGCTAAAATGTTGAAGTTGAACAGTTCCATGAAGACCTACAAGATCTTCTAGAACTAACACCCCCCAAAAATGTCTTTTTCATTATAGGGGACTGGAATGCAAAAGTAGGAAGTCAAGAGATACCTGGAGTAACAGGCAAATTTGGCTTAGGAATACAAAATGAAGCAGGGCAAAGGCTAACAGAGCTTTACAAAGAGAACTCACTGGTCATAGCAAACACCCTGTTCCACCAACACAAGAGAAGATTCTACACATGGACATTACCACATGGTCAATACTGAAATCAGATTGATTATATTCTTTGCAGCCAAATATGGAGAAGCTCTATACAGTCAGCAAAAACAAGACTGGGAGCTGACTGTGGCTCAGATTATGAACTCCTTATTGTCATATTCAGACTGAAATTGAAGAAAGTAGGGAAAACCACTAGACCATTCAAGTATGACCTAAATAAAATTCTTTATGATTATACAGTGGAAGTGACAGATTTAAGGGATTACATATGATAGAGTGCCTGAAGAACTATGGATAGACGTTAGTGACATTGTACAGGAGGAAGTGATCAGGACCATTCCCAAGAAAAGGAAATGCAAAAAAAAAAAAAAAAAAAGGCAAAATGGCTGTCTGAGGAGGCCTTACAAATAGCTGGGAAAAGAAGAGAACCTAGAGGCAAAGTAGAAAAGGAAAGATATACACATCTGAATGCAGAGTTCCAAAGAATAGCAAGGAGAGGTAAGAAAGCCTCCCTCAGTGATCAATGCAAAGAAATATAGGAAAACAGTAGAATGGGAAAGACTAGAGATCTCTTCAACAACATTAGAGATACCATGGGAACATTTCATGCAAAGTTGGGCACAATAAAGGACAGAAATGGTATGGACTAACAGAAGCAGAAGATATTCAGAAGAGGTGGCAAGAATACACAAAAGAACCATACAGAAAATATCTTCATGACCCAGATAATCACGATGGTGTGATCACTCACCTACAGCCAGACATCCTGGTATACGAGTTCAAGTAGGCCTTAGGAAGCATCACTGCAAACAATGCTAGTGGGGGATATGGAATTTCAGTTGAGCTATTTCAAATCTTAATAGATTGAACTACTGTGAAAGTGCTGCACTCAATATGCCAGCAGACTTGGAAAACTCAGCAGTGGTCACAGGATTGGAAGGTCAGTTTTCATTTGAGTCCCAAAGATAGGCAATGCCAATGAATGCTCATACTACTGCACAATTGCACTCATTTCAAACGCTAGCATAGTAATGCTCAAAATTCTCCAAGCCAGGCTTCAACAGAATGTGAACCTTGAAGTTTCAGATGTTCAAGCTGTATTTCCAAAAGGCAAAGGAACCAGAGATCAAATTGCCAACATCTGTTGCATCATGAAAATAGCAAGAGTGTTGCAGCAAAACATCTACTTCTGCTTTATTGATTTTGGTAAAGCCTTTAGTGGTGTAGATCACAGCAAACGGTGGAAAATTCTTTAAGAAATGGGAATACCAGAGCACCTTACCTACCTCCTGAGAAATCTATATGCAGATTAAGAAGCAACAGTTAGAACTGGACATGGAACACCAGACTGGTTTCAAATTGAGAAAGGAGTACATCAAGGCTGTATATTGTCACCCTGCTTATTTAACTTATATGCAGAGTGCATCACGTGAAACGCTGGGCTGGATGAAGCACAAGCTGGAATCAAGATTGCCTGGAAAAATATCAGTTACCTTAGATATGCAGACGACACCACCCGTATGGCATAAAGTCAAGAAGAACTAAAGAACCTCTTGATGAAAGCAAAAGAGGAGAGTGAAAATGTTGGCTTAAAACTCAATATTCAGGAAACTAAGACCATGACATCCGATCCTATCACCTCGTGGCAAATAGTTGGGGAAACAATGGAAAGAGTGACAAACTTTATTATCTTGGGCTCCAAAATCATTGCAGATGATGACTGCAGCCATGAAATTAAAAGACTCTTGCTCCTTGGAAGAAAAACTAAGACCAAATTAGACAGCCTATTAAAGAGCAGAGACATTACTTTGCCAGCAAGGATCTGTCTGCTCAAAGGTATGATTTTTCCAGTAGTCATGTGTGGATGTGAGAGTTGGACCATAAAGAAAGCTGAGCATCAAAGAATTGATGCTTTTGAATTGTGGTTTTGGAGAAGACTCTTGAGAGTCCCTCTGACTTCAAGGAAATCCAACCAGTCCATCCTAAAGGAAATCAGTTCTGAATATTCATTGGAAGGACGATGCTGAAGCTGAAACTCCAATACATTGGCCACCTGATGCAAAGAAGTGACTCATTGTAAAAAGAAAACAAAAAGCCTGAATCTGGGAGAGATTGAAGGAGGGAGGAGAAGGTGACGACAAAGGTTGAGATGGTTGGATAGCATCACCGACTTGATGGACGTGAGTTTGAGTAAGTTCTGGGCATTGGTGATGGACAGATAAGCCTGGGGTGATGCAGTCCATGGGGGGCATAAAGAGTTGGACATGACTGAGCGACTAAATTGAACCCATGTGTTCAATACCAAAAGGACTGAAGACAAATTGTTTTTAGTCTCTCTCTCACTCTTTTACCTTTGAAATAACTTTAGTAGATAAAAAACTTATATGAAAACTTTGCTGAGTTTATTACAATATTAAAATAAATGGTTTGATTTCTCCATAATCACAGTGTCTTGTTTCCCTGAAGGTACTTGGGCACAGCCTGTACTTAAGACAAAAATGATCAGACAGTTCATGAGCGATTATACCAAGGAACTTTGGACAATCTTGTGATAGAAATCTAGGAAAACTTTTGGCCACATTTCCTGTTACAGTGCTTCCTAAATCTATTAATATATGGCCTTGCTGAACTCTCAGTAACAGGGCAGGACAAAATAAAGCTAATATTGTTCTACTCTCACGGGATCACTTATATAAGTTATAACAAGGAAAGTCAACAACCAATGAAATCTGTGGTCTTAAATCTCACTTTGTGTCATGAGAAACTCCTCAGGTTTTCTAAAAATAAGAAAAGGAGAGCCTTTTTATCTTATAAAAATAAGAAAAGGAGAGCCTTCCATTTCCAATATTATGAGAGTCGGGGGACTTGAAATAACTTTCCTCTTGACAACTAGATGTTTTAAATGAAATGTATTTTAAATGATAGCATGGCAAAATATTAAGTAATTTTCAGAAAAAAAACTGAATAAAATTGGCAAAATTAGGCAAAACAGTGAAGTCAAGAACTAAGATAATAAGCAGCTGACTTTGTTCTCAGGGCATTTGAAAAATGAGTGAAATTGAAATTTGGTGGTTAAGTCTCACAGGACATAGAGATACAACTCTGAGCCTAGATAATAAGTCTAATAAGATTACTACTACTGGTAAATCTATGATTCTAAACAACCTTTTCTGTCAATGTATGATAAAACATAACTGCTCTCTGCTCAAAATGGAGGGCAAGAAAAATGATCTTAAACTTAGTAAAGAGTAGAGTACTTTGCTGAAATTTGGGGATTACAAACATGCCAAAATCACAAGATTAAGGTTGTCTGACAAGCTTGAAGCTGATAATTTTACTTTAGTTAGCAAATTAAAATACAAAGTTCCTTTGAAGCAAGTCCTTTTTGTATTTGAAGCAAACTCAAAACCTCTTTGAAGGGTGCACCTCAAAAACATCTATAAACCAGGCAAATACTAAATTTACAGATAGAACTATATTGACCATATTGAGTGAGGCAGTCTGTCATGGGCTTAAGCATCCATATACATAATTTTGAGTGTGGCAGATTACAGGATATAACGTCTCCTTCTACTGAGCAATTTATGTAGGTACATAGGCAGCAAGGTAGGTGAAGGCAACCACGGTAGAACTTCCCTGTAGTTTTTTTCTTCCTGGAGGTAGGGATGGAGAAAAGGAATCGGGCTGGGTTGTCTATTTGCAGGATGTTTGCTATTTGCTCAAAAACTGCTAGCCTTGGGTACTAGATCCATAATACAAACCACAGCACATGCAAACATAGTCTTATCCTAAGTCATGTGATCCTGAAGAAGTTAGGGCTTAATTTTTTTTTTTTTTAATTATGATACCCTGAGTTTCTGCAGTTTGGTATGAGTATTAAATGGTCCTTTGTTACTTCAGTTAAATTCAGTTTAGTCACTCAGTCGTGTCCGACTCTGCGACCCCATGAATCGCAGCACACCAGGCCTCCCTGTCCATCACCAACTCCTGGAGTTCACTCAAGCTCATGTGCATCAAGTCAGTGATGCCATCCAGCCATCTCATCTTCTGTAATCCCCTTCTCATCCTGCCCTCAACCCCTCCCAGCATTACGGTCTTTTCCAATGAGTCAACTCTTCGCATGAGGTGGCCAAAGTATTGGAGTTTCAGCTTCAGCATCAGTCTTTCCAATGAATACCCAGGACTGATCTCCTTTAGGATGGACTGGTTGGATCTCCTTGCAGTCCAAGGGACTCTCAAGAGTCTTCTCCAGCACCACAGTTCAAAAGCATCAATTCTTCAGCACTCAGCTTTCTTCACAGTCCAACTCTCACAGGAGTCTTTTTCCAGCACCTGTGAGATTCTGACAGGAAAAAAAAATTATATATATATATATATATATATATGCTGCTAAGTCACTTCAGTCATGTCCGACTCTGTGCGACCCCATAGATGGCAGCCCACCAGGCTCCCCTGTCCCTGGGATTCTCCAGGCAAGAATGCTGGAGTGGGTTGCCATTTCCTTCTCCAATGCCTGAAAGTGAAAAGTGAAAGTGAAGTCGCTCAGTTGTGTCTGACTCTTCGCAACCCCATGGACTTCAGCCTACCAGGCTCCTCCATCCATGGTGTTTTCTAGGCAAGAGTACTGGAGTGGGGTGCCATTGCCTTCTCTGATATATATATATATATATAGTGACAGCCTAATTTGTTAGATTGCAAGTAAGGTAAAATTTCAGACCTCTTCATAGTTCTTGGCAGTCATCTTCATGACGCTGACAAGAGGTGGAATGGATTTTTAAAATAAACTCAATTGTTCTTGTACCAAGGGCACAATGTGACAATAACTGGTCTTTTCAGTATAGTCCAATCAATTGTGCCTCTTCCTGCATCTTCTCACTCTACCAATGAAGAACTTAAATTTTAGTTTAGGTCGTGTCAGTGATTGCCTCAAGGGCTGGAAACATAAATTTCATTTAGTAACTTCAAGGAGGATATTCAGAACGTCAGTCAGTTTTCAAAGTCTTCCAGTAGAGAACTAGCCACCAAGGTCTGAGGAGCCCCAAGTGCCATCAGTTCAGTTCAGTTCAGTCGCTCAGTCGTGTCCGACTCTTTGCGACCCCATGAATCGCAGCACGCCAGGCCTCCCTGTTCATCACCATCTCTCGGAGTTCACTCAGACTCACATCCATCGAGTCAGTGATGCCATCCAGCCATCTCATCCTCGGTCGTCCCCTTCTCCTCCTGCCCCCAATCCCTCCCAGCATCAGAGTCTTTTCCAATGAGTCAACTCTTCGCATGAGGTGGCCAAAGTACTGGAGT